>JAJIBD010025902.1:0-134623 GCA_021461705.1 Cryptotis parvus | reverse complement strand
GGAATTAACTTAAAATAGTTTGAAGAGGTAAATGTTCTTTGAAATGTAAATTTGGGAACTGAGGAGACCTGGTTAATGGTATAGATTTCAATATTATTATTATTATTATTATTATTATATAAGGGCTACTATATAGTACTGATTTATTTTAGAGTGATCTGTCAAGAACATGTGCTGAGTTTTTCAATTTATGTGATGTTTGGTTGTGGAATGCTGTCGCATTCATAAATGAACTTCCAAACTTCATAAAGCATAAAATTTTAAAAATTACCATTTAATTTTAGTCAACTAATGAAATATCTGCCAATATAATAATTGACCTGTGAATCTGCTGGATCCGACTAAGTTAATACATTTAAGATATAAAGAGGA
Source organism: Cryptotis parvus (assembly GCA_021461705.1). Classification (NCBI taxonomy): domain Eukaryota; kingdom Metazoa; phylum Chordata; class Mammalia; order Eulipotyphla; family Soricidae; genus Cryptotis; species Cryptotis parvus. The sequence goes on along the minus strand of JAJIBD010025902.1, from coordinate 134,251 downwards.
TAGTGTCATCACAGTGAGCTCCTAATTATGTACAGTGAGATACCCGGAATAAACTATTTCCTTGTCTAAAGTATTCAAGTGATGAGTAATTTATAGTCCAACTCATATCAATTACTCATACTGGAGTTTAATTGCATTAGCAAGTTATTACTTATCTTTAGTCCTGAGGTAAGTAATTACAGAGATATGAAGATATGGAGAAAGAAATATGCCTTGTAGCAATGTTGTAAGAAAGTCGGGAAATATTTTACAAACATAGTATGAATCAAAGGAGATAGTATAATATGAAGATTTGTGTGTGTGTGTGTGTGATAAAGAGACAGCATAGTTTCTCTGAAAGAAAATGGGAAGCCACATTCTGGAATTGAACACTTTCTATTTTCTTTTTTTTTTTTTTTTTTTAGGAGTGTAGATTTTGCTGAGCAAATAGAGACGTTATGACCCTATTTATCTGGTAAAATAACTGTACAGAAAGCACAGGAGATTTGGCATTGATCCATCACCACCTCAGGCTTTCCTGTCCATAGATTTAGCACTATTTCCTTGTTTTTTTTTTCCTCAGCACCATTTTCTAACAGTGGACCTCTACTTCACTTTCTACATCAAATAGGCTTCATGAACTAAGCTTTCTACTTGAGTTCTGACAACAAAGAAATACTCATCCGTGATCAATCAAGTACATATCGAAATAGATGCTGGCACATAGGATCAGAGAGACACAAAGCTCTTTTTCTCCAGGAGCCTGCATAACGAGAACATAGACACAAACAATATGAAAAGTAATCAACAATTTAAACAGTCCCCTGCCCGTTGTTTCTGCCTCTAAAAGGTCATGTAGACGGTAAAAGATGAAATTTTTCTTGAACTGTAAACTTGGAAATCAACAGTCATGGTAAGGGAAGAAAATTCTTATTGTCTGTAATCCTCCTTCAAAACATTTATTGCCTAATGAATGGGTTCATTCAATATTTTACACTGCCTATCTGTCCTCACATGGGCTCACCACCTAGACCTCCTTTAGAAAGAAGTGTCTTAATGAAACCACATCTTAAATAATGTTTTTAAAATACTAAATCACATATCTAAATCTCTGTTGATTATCTTAAAGTAATCATTTAAATAAAATAAGTATTCACTAAATCAGGCAGGAAAAGAGAGTATGTGGATCATTTATATGGAAACTTTGTTGCTAAGGGCGGCTAGATACAGTGCAACGGAACCTAATAGGGAAAATTATCAGACGTCTAGAAATCTTGGCTAACTGTTTAGCAAATAAAAGTCAAGGCCTGGTGCCAGATTCACTGCATGTGCTGGAGTTACTCCATCTGTTACGTTCTCTTCTGCCAACTGCTCTACTTCGTGGAAGGCTGAAGGGAATAAGAAACCATTAAGACATAAAATCAACTTAGAGTGGAGTAAAGTTTCTCTCCTTTTCTTTTTCCTGGCTTGGCCCTGGTTCCTCTGTCCTTCGTTTCTTCTGCTTATTTTTAGTGTTACATTATATCACCATACTTCCAACAGAGAAGACAATCAATTAAGATTTATTTCAGATAAAGACAGTAATTCTTCCCTGTTAATTGAATGCCATTCCTGTAACAAGTGATATCAAGTGGTGGTTGACAAAATTGTCTTCTCACAGAGCAATTATTCTATGCACAGTGGTTATAATGAAATCTTCTATGTTCAGATTTAAATCTTCAGTAAATTTGAATAAGTTATGAACTACACAGTATAGAGCTGATTCACTGTCTAAGCATATCTTTTCAAACCTAATTCTTAGACTATTTTTATAAACCTGACAATTCCAAAGAAAAATACTCATTATAAGAACAAAACTGGGCCATGCTTTTTATCCTAATTTACATTTGTCAACACTTCACAATAAATTCCAACACAAATTAAAAAAAAAAACTTTTGTAGCAACTGAAACTAATCCACTTCGATATTCAACGGACAATTTGGTAAAATAGGTACCAGAGAAAGAAAGCCAAGTTGCTTCCCAAAACTTTCTAGCTTTTCACTAAAAGTTTTAAGTTTCTGATTCTCTGAGGTTAGTACTTTACATCTGGATCAGAACATCACACAGTTCATTATAATTCACAACAGCTACCAGTCATGTCTGTTACAGCCCTGTCTGTGCTTTCATAATTGTGAGCAAGCATCTGCCTTTATTTCCAGAAATGCAGCCTTCTCATAAAGTGCCTTTAAAGGAAAATCAAAATTCAAAGATCATAGTCATTTCATTTTCCAGCATAAAAGAAACAACAAAGACGTTTAGGGAACAATGGAACTCCTCTGTTCAATCTCAGTCCCAATGCAAAGGCTGAGGGCTTCAGAATTTATAGTGAAAAGCCCCAATCAGACAAGCACCTCATAATGAGGATAGTTAGCCAGCTATTTTTAAGATATGACTTCTTGGCAACTCTCTCATCATGTTATCAGATACACTTTATTTTAAGAGCCTTAATGCATATGGCTTTTTTATCTCTAAAAAGTTAAGATTTAGAAAGCTCAGTACAGTGTTAACATTTTTAGGTTTTGATGAAATAAACAATATCTATCTCCTGCATATTTGTGGGTGAATGTACAGAAAATGTTCTAGGTTAGATTTGAGGTACAATTGATCTGCCTGAAGGTAGGGAAATGGGTATTTCAGAATGGGGAGTGGGAAGTTTGAAAGCATAGCTAGAGTTTAAAGATCCTGTGGACTTAGAGAAAAGTCACATCCTTCTTGATACTAAATGTAAAATTCTTTTGCTTGAGCTCCCTGTCTAGGACAGCATGAAAACAAATTTAAGAGCTGATTCAGGACTATCAGAGAGATAGTCCCATGGTAGGCATTTGCCTTGCACACGGCTGACCTGGTTCGATCCCTGGCATCCCATATAGTCCCAAGCACTGCTAGGAGTACTTCATGAGTGCAGAGCCAGGAGTAACCCCTGAGCATTGCGGGTGTGATACAAAAAAGCAAAAAAAAAAAAATTAAGAGCTGATTCAGATCTGTCTGTGCAAAATACTTCTGGAGAAATAAGGAACTATTGGGCTAAAACATGGTAAATGTGCCTTGGCATTTTATAGGGAATAAGATGCAAATCTGCTCCCATTATTTTCTTGCTAGCAATTGGGAGAAGTTTACTGGATTGTGTATAAGCTCAGTTTAAAGTTTACTAAGAATTATTCCTACAGTTTTTCCATAAGGAATAAACCATTCAACATTCCACCAGCAGTGATGAGAGTTCCTTTTTGACCACATCCCCCAAAAACTAATTATTCCTTTTATTTTTGATATATGCCATTCTCACTGGTGCAGATGGTATCTTATTGCTATTTGGTTTGGATTTTCTTAGTAATTCGTGATGGTGAGCATTTTGTACCTGTTGGTCATCTGTTAGTCTTCTCAGAAGTCCCTGTTAACTTTCTCTCCCATTTTTGATAGGGTTTTTGAAATTTTTGGTTGCTAATCTTTGTGAGTACATTATATATCCTGAATAATAAACCTTCATCTACTGTGCTAACTGCAAATATTTTCTCCCATTTAGTTAGCTTTTAGTTTAAACCGTGGTTTTTTTTCACACATAATCTCTTTAATCAGATGTAATCCCACTTGTTTATGTTTGATTGCTGTTGCCTTGCCAAGGACATTGTATCACTGAAGACACCTTTGAGGTCCAGATGTTGGAGCATTGTGCCTATATTTTCCTCAATGTATACTATAGATTCTGGTATTACTCCATTTTATTCTCATATATGTGGAGGTTTATGTGGGAGTTTGTTCTTAGATATCTGATCCATTGGTTGGAGAGATATCCTTATTTCAGCAGCATGCGGTTTTAATTACTACCACTTTGCAGCACAGTTTGAAGTTGGGAAGGTGATGACTCCCATCTTCTTTTTTTCCCAAGGACTGCTTTGGCTATTCATGGGGGTTTATTGTTTCATATGAATTTCAGCAGTGTTTGGTCTATGTCTTTGAAAATGTTATGAGTATCCTTATAGGGCCCACATCAAATCCATTTAATGCTTTGGGGAGTATTATCATTTTGACAAATGTTAAGTCTTCCGATCTATGAGCAGGGGGATGCATTTCCATTTCCCGTGTCCTCTCATATTCCTTGGAGTAGTATTTTGTAGTTTTCTTTATACAGGTCCTTTACCTTCTTAGTTAAGCTGACACTGACTACTTGTTTTTTATATTTTTATTGTATAGAGATCCCAGCTCTTTGTTGATTCCTCAGTACTTGTTCTTGACCACTATTTTGAATGGGATAGATTCTTTGATCTCTTTCTCTCTGATCTTTATATATAAGAATGTGACCAATTTTGCGCATTGACTTTGTAGCCAGTTGCTATGCTGTATTGACTTGTTATTTCAGATAGTCACTGTTTCAAAAAGAATGTAGAATAAATCAGCACACAGAATTCCCCTTATAATTTTGGGATTGTAGGAAAACGATCATCTTTTATTCTGAGAACTGTTTTGGCATATTTTTGCTTCAATTCTTACACTTGGCTCAAAAATGATGATTCCTCTACCTTTTCTAGAAACTTTTGTAAACTTTAAGTTTCTAGCTTTCATTTATTTGTTTAATAACATGATCCTTAATTGTAATTGATTTAATCAACTTTTAGCTATTAACAACTTCATCTCATTCTTGTATGTGATCCAGTTGTTGATTTGTAACAACTGAAAAACCTCTGTAACCAATCAACTAATCAAGGCATCTTACTTTGGATAGCATTAAAATAGTTAAAAAATAGGTTTTTATGCCAATCCTACTAAATTTTGTTTTAAAATATTCCAAAATGATTTTAATCTGTTTTCTCATAATTCACAAAGTAAATTATGTAAAGCCTATTTTGCATCCCTTAGTAAAAAGTTCAATAATCAATTTTATTTTCCAAATAGTAATAATTCTATATTTGACATAAAATAAAAATATTTTCATATTCAAAGTAATTTGGAAAATAAAATGCTCTCAAATATAAATCTCAGTTTTAAAATAATTTTTAATAAGACATGGGTAAAACAAGTATATCAAATAAATATGGATTGGAGACATGAAAGTGTCTCCAATCCATATTTGAGACATGTCTTTAGAAACTGGTTACTTAACTTGGGTTTCTTTTATAAATTTGGGGGCCGCACTTGGGTTTGCTGAGCTTATTTCTGCCTCTTCCCTCAGGGATCACTCCTGGAGAAGTTCAGGAAACCCCATGTGATGCCAGACTTGAATCCATGTCAGCTGCCTTCAAGGTGAGTGCTTTCCCAGCTGTACTTTCTCACCAGTCCCTAACTACAGGTTTCGGAACAAGTTTTGGGGTTGTTTTTATGTTTGTCTGATTAGGTTGCTCCTTGTTGCTTTTTTGGTCTGGGGGCAAAAAATTAATGGTCAGGGTTTACTCTAACTCTGCATCTATGTGTCACTCCTGACTTGCCTCAGGGGACTATATGGGATACCAGGGATGGAACCAACTTTGGCTGTGCAATGCATACAATCTACACTCTGGGCTCTCCAGCCCTGATTCTTAAAAGCAAGTTTTTTGTTAAACATTCACTTATTTCATGAGTAAACTACAAAAAGAGGGACGACAGTATAAATAACATTAATTTGTATCAAGATACAATTACTCAACAAAGTCCATTGTATTTTACTGAGTTCAACATTTACACTAATATAGAAGGAAAAAACTTGCATATTTGAGTCAATATTTTTAAAGGAAAAATAGCTACATAAATGAAACCATCAAATACTAAAGACATACTTAAGAAAGGATCAAAACACATCCATCTAACAGGTTCTAAATCTCCTACTAGTTTATCTTCAATATACGTCTGTGAAAACATCAGGTTAAAAATCACAAGGAAATTGTCTTTTATATAACAAAGCACAATAAATGTATATAATAGTTACTGCAGCTACAGCAGTTCTAAGAATTTATAGTAAACTTAAATCGCTAAAGAGATTTTTTAATCACTACAAGAAAAATTTAACAGCTCATCCATTTAAGTTTTATATACACATAAATATACATATGAATGTATACATATATAATGTTACAAAAATATATGGTGATAGCAGTTTATGTTACAAATGCATTTTTTAAGTTTCTGTAAAATTTACTGGAATAAGATGCTGAACTACAACACTAACTTTTCATGAGACATCCATTAAAGTGTTATCTTCCTATTTTTTTAAAAGTTCAAATTACATCACATTGCTTTTAAGTTTTGTATATAAAATCTATATTACTGCTTATTTGCACTAGTTTAAAGAAGTTTGAAGATATTTTCAGTTTTTAGATAAAAGGCAAAAGTCAAGAAAGACATTCAACATTTGTTTTGCAGCAGTCACTACCCGAGCAGCGAGAGAAGCACTGTCAGACTCCTCCCCAGGAACTACCTACTAAGGTTCTGTATTTACTACTTAGTAATGCTTTTACTAAATGCTAGTGTGACTTTAAGTTTTATATATTAAATATGTAGGTTATCTTGGGATCTAGAAACACTAAGAAATATCCCATTTAAGTTAATGGCTATTAGCTTACATCCTTTTGTGTCATTTTGGAGAATTATGTTTACAAAATCACTGAAGTCGACATGAAATTAACAAGTCATGAGGTAATACTATATAATATTTAAGTGGACTAAGACATTTTTAAAACCTTTATTTTTTAAATATATGACACACTAAAAATTTATATAGTTTATGTCTAAGTAAAACATTTATAACAATATTACACATACATAACTTAGTGAAATTAAGACTACTTAAGTGTCTTAAAGTAATTAACAATATTCTTAAGCAGAGTGTCAAAAAGTTTTTTCTGCAAAGTGTCAGAGAGTGCTTAACAAAGATACTGGTGAAAGTTAGGAGCTTATTTGCTTTGCATGCACACCTAGTTTGAATTCCAACAACACATATGGTCATCACCAGGAGTGAGTGATACCTGAGCACAAAGCCTGAAGTAAACACGAAGCATCACTTGTGTAATCAAACCTTTCTCCAAAGCCAGAGTAGTTACTTCTGTCTTTGCAAAATATGATTTCTTCCACACCTAATGCTTTCATGGAGTACAAAATAGCTTTAGAAAGCATGAAAGCAAATAAATGTAGTTTTATTCTAGAAAAAATTTTGTGAACCAAAATATTCAGCGAAAGTTTTTGACCTGATGCAAGAAGCATTCTCTGACCCCCCCTGCCTATCAAAATTGTTCTGTATATTTTCCTTTCCTAGTTAATTCAAATTTATAAAATAGCCACTAAAATCAAGCAGCAGTAAACCAAATTTTCTCTAGGATTTCTTTTTTTTTCTCCAGGATTTCCAGGAGCATAAAATTCACCTTTAAAACCATTGAATTCCAAATATAAGAATTTTTATTATAAGTTCTTAGAAGTATATTTATTGCTACTGTCAGAGAACAAGTTATTTCACAGATTATTATCCATTTTTTTAATTTTATTTTTCTGGATTTCTGATACATCCTCAAGGAAAAACCATGAAAATGGGGATCAATGCCATGGTCAATTTTCCTACTCCTGTACTGAAATTGAAAAAGTCTCTTGAATGAAGCTGATAGATTATCTGTATCTTCCTTGGTGCAGTCATTATAAATTCAGTCTAATAAAGTTATCCCAGGGCAATGAAAAATAATATAGATTTTGAATGAATTTCTCTATCACAAATGGTTGGTAAATATTGAGAAATATACACACAATTTTATCAACATGCATGTCATTATTTCACCGACATTGTATATTAATTTTACTTAACTTTAAGGTACACAATGTTCATCATCAAATTCTGTGTTATATGGAATTATATATGATGGGATAAGAGACAAGGGCAAAAGTCCCATTAATTCATCTAGTATATCTAATATTGGATTCTTTTTTCTTTTGGAGTCACACCCAGCAATGCTCAGGGGTTAATCCCTTGCTCTTCACTCAGGAATTACTCCTGGCAGTGTTTTTTGGGTATCTTATGGGATGCCAAGGATCAAACCTGGATCGGCCAAGAACAAGGTAAAGGCCCTACCTGCCATGCTATCGCTCCAGGCCCCTAGTATTGAATTTAAAACTATAAAGATAACTTATTTCTTTATCAACATAGGCAAAGTCATCATAAACATAGACCAAATCCTACTTCTATGAATTTTTATTATGGGAAAATTTATGAATATATTTTAACACAATTATTTTATGGGTTTGTATTTTTTTTGGCAAACCAAACAGTTTGAGTACTTCCAGATTGGAAAGAAAATGAAGATTACTCTCCTAGTACTCTCTGGGCTAAGACATTAAAAAATTCCAAATAGAAATTTTCTTAATGAGATTGGAAAGTAGGATAGTAGAAAAAAAGAATTAAGACCAAAATTTTTAACATAGTCAAGCAATGAACATATTCCATTTTACTTTTTTGTTTGATTTTTCTCAAAGCAATAGTTTCATTAAGCCTGTATTTTTAGGGCATTAGCAGACTGCGTGGAAGATAATAATATAAAATAAACTAGAAATTGTTCCCAAAATAGAAGTCAGATCACACTCCCCCAAAGTCTCAGGAACACTGAAACTGAGCTGTTGTTTTATGAAACTTGAGAGGCTTTCAACTCTGAATTTAGGGTATTAGCAAGGGTCTTAAAGAATTGAAAAGTAGCATAGTTGCTAGTAATTGGGTTGCAACCTATGCATACTAAGAAAAGAGAATTAAAAGATTCAGAAAATTAAAATAATTGAAACTGAATGAAAGAAAAATATTAATTATAATTTCAAATATAGTCAGTTTTAACCTTGGACAGAAAACAGAATGATTTGATTTTGTGCCCTGATATAGAATACTGATCACCTCCAGATATTGAAACACAGGTAGCATTGGTTGAATTTCAAACTCTCCATGAGAAGGGTCATTAGTTTTATGGGGAGAAAATTGCAAGACTCAAATTAATGAAGCTTCACAGCATTGACGAGAAAATAGGCAAAATAAGGTGAAGATTACATCATGCCCAAAGGTGTGACTTTTCCCATAGATTTCTTCTCTTTTTTAATTTTCTGGGTCATGAAGTATTGAGAGGTTACTTCTAGAACAGTGTTCCAAGGGCCCTCCCAACAATCCCTCAGGGGACCGTGCAGTAATGGAGACTGAACTTGGTGCTGATACATGATGTGCAAGAGCTCATGCCATGAGCCCTATTTATTTGGTTCCTTATCTCTGGCATCTTGAAATATCCCTAGGAAGCCATATTCCCCCTTGAGGAGTAATGCTGGTATACACATATGGGTACCAAAAAACAAAGCAGGAATGACCATACTTGTATGAGACAAAACAGAGTTAAAATTATAAATAATGAGTGCTTGGGATCTTTATGCAGATTAAGGGATCAGTATATTAAGATGATTTAAATCTTGCTAACATGTATGAACTATGAGGGGGAGCAAAATATGCAAAACAACTAGCAATAAATTTAATGAGTAAGTAGCTACCAATAGTAGCACAAGATGAACAGGAGACTTTAATTCCCCATTTTCATCAAAAGGACATTTTTCTTGAGTGATGTCAAAACAGGTTTTCTACTTTAAAATGATTCCTGAGCAAGAATCTATATAAAGGTGAAAGCCAAATAATTTCTAGAACATTCTAAGCTAAATGTCAGCTGATCTATAGCTGGCAAGGGAAAAAGTTACAAGATGACATAAGGAGTACAGAGTGAGGTAATGAGCTCTGCACATTAGCCCATAGTTAGCCTGAGATTGCCAATAGAGCTTTATCCTCAATAAGACAGAAGACAATGATGTTCTGACTTAGAACAGATAAGGTTTACATGATTATTATAAGCGTTTTCTAATTTGTGGTATATTGTCATAAAATAAAAGTAAATGTTTCTCTTTATAAAGTTGCCATGTTACAGTGAGAATTCTCCAAAATTAATACCTTTAGTTAATATTTAGTAAATACATTAATGAATAGAACATGAACTAAAAAAGTAACTTGGAAATTGTTTTCTCAAAAGTGTTCTCATCTTGGGGCTGAAGCAATAGCACAGCAGGTAGGATGTGTGCCTTGCATGCGGCGAATCGACCAGGTTTCCATCCCCGCATCCCATATATGATTTCCCGAGCTACCGCCAGGAGTATTCCCTGAGTGCAGAGCAGGGGTAAGCCCTGAGCATTGCCGGATTTGACCCACAAAAGCAAAAAACAAAACAAAAAAAGTGTTCTCATCTTAACTAACTGGACTAAAATTTTCCATAATGTAGTATCCTAAGGTACTGAATAAAATTAAAATAAAAGTTTCATTTAGATTGTTTCTAATAGTTTTTTTTTTTCTTTTTGGGGTCACACCCAGCAATGCTCAGGGGTTTCTCTGGCTCTGCACTCAGGAATTACTCCTGGCAGTACTCAGGGAACCATATGGGATGCCGGGATCAAACACAGGCTGGCACAGGCCGGCCCTACCCGCTGGGCTATCACTCCGACCCCATGTTTCTAATAGTTATTATGTAAGCATAGATAAGCAAAAAAGTCTTTTATATTGAAGAAGTTCCAGTATAAAAAAAGAAAGTTTTATACGGGGCCAGAGAGAAAAGGATAGTGGATTGAGCACATATTTTGTTATCAGGAGGCCAAGACCTATCTCCAGCCTCCTAAGCACAGATCCAGAAGCAACCCTGAGGCACGACTGTGTGTATGACCCCAAAACCAAATATTCTGCAAAAAGTCCTTCCAAATAACAGTAGGAACAAAGGACATATTTGCTTTTTAAAATTAAATAATTAAGTAATGTGCCAAAGAACTTAACTGTCAATATTTACTATAGGTGACATATAATGACAACACAAGATGTTGAACATTTATTTAATATATTGCAGAATTAAATTAGTTACAATTTCTAATGTATTACTTCAGAATGAACACTTCTTGGTTTCTGGAAAATCACATATGAAACTAAACACAAACTGGAAGAAATATTTACAACTTTCCTTCAACAATAGAACAATTAAACTTGTGTAGGAAAGCAGAGAAAACATATTTATTGAGTTAAAAAATTCTATGTATTATAGCAAGCATATTTATTGAGTTTAAAACACTATATATGGTAAAGTATAATCATACTATATTTGCCAGTTTCTGGCTCTACGTGTTTTATATACATGTTGTATTTCTTCCTCACAATACACTATTGAATACTATTATTTACAACTATTTCAAAACAAGTAAAAGGCAAAATATTTAATCCCAAGTAGTTCAGGCTCCAATGTGGTTGTATTCCTTCTAATACACAGTACTCTCTTCCCTAGCACAATTGATCTTCATATAAAAAAGAAAAGCTGAAAATAGTATTTCTATGTACCTATGTAACTCTGCACCTCAATCATTTAATAAATTAACTATCCAGTAGTCTTAGATAAAGAAGTTTTCCATGTTCAAGCCATGCAGATATTATTTTTCACACCAGCTCTGATAATGAAAATTATATACCAGAATCCTAGAAAAGTAATCTTTACTTATTGCACATCACAGTTCTAGGATGACACAGTACAAGAAAAACAGGAATAGACTCATCATCAACTCCATAAAATGAAACAATACATCTATGATTATTATAAGTACCAGAAAGGTTGAACACATTCACGATCACAGTATCTGAAGTCTTATTTATTAGGAAAGTTATACTGCTAAATCAAATGCTGGTGAATTATTAGAAACAAAATAAAGACATATTTACTAGTCTTGTTCTGCAGATTAACCATTTATTTATCACAGCTCTTCTTATTGCCACTAAAGTTTCTTGCCTATACATTTTTTATAATCTGGAATTTGAGCAAATGTTAATAATTTTTTAAGTAAAACCATAAACAGGAAGCAAAAAAATGCATTAAAACTCCAACCTAGGGCGGAGCAACACTCCAGCGATTAAGAAGTTTGCCTTGCATACTGCCTGACCCAGGTTCAATAGCTGGCATCCCATTTGGTCCTCTGAGCACCGCCAGAAGTAATTCCTGAGTTTCAGAAATACCCCCTGAGCATCGCTGGGTGTGACTCACCCCAAAAGACCTCCAATCTAAGATACATTTCTGTGCATTTTTAGATATGGTATCCAATAAATCCACTTGTTATTAGCATTTGGGTTAGTTTTTATTTGTATTTCTAATTTGTATTTGTATTTCTAATTTTTTCCTACTGATTTTCATTCCAATAGATTACATGAAGATTACATGAACAAATCATCGTGACTTTATAAATTCAGTAAGAGAAAACACCATAATTTTTTCGTTTTTGCTGTAGCTCTGGTGCTTAAGCACATGTTATATTAAAAATAAAAACACAGTAAGTGGCTGTTGATGACTAAATCAGTTAATAAAATTAATATTGGATCGAAGCTGTAGTGAAGAATACAGTGTACTTCTCTTGATGCATGACTGCGCCATGGTTTGAAACCCAGCACCCTATATGGTTATCTGAGCATCACTAGGAATGATCCCTGTGTCGGTAATGTTTTTCAAAACTTCAGGAATATTTTAAACATATTTTTTGAAATTCTAAAACCAATGTGGGTGGTTACGTCCTATGCCAGTACTATCAAGTTGACAGAATTGATAGGGCAGTGAACAGATAATCCAGCTAATAAGTTCCATATGAGAGGCTGCTCCTCCACCCAGCTGACCAGACTATCACAGCCCAGATCATCGACACCCACCCTGCAGCAGTTTTTTTTTTTCAGTCCGCCCCAGGTATGCTGAACCAGAGACTCTCAGACATGGGGAAGAGCTGCTACTTGCTCTCCCTGTGCCCAGCCGCTCATGAGGCGCCCGGGAGGCATGGCGGGTTCTAGCCCTGGCCTGCCACCTCAGCAGAGCCTCACAACAAGCCAGAGATCCCCCGACTCTATGGGGGCCGCCGTTTTCCACATCCGGACTTCTTTCTCATCACAACTCCACCCAGAAGACCAGACTATCACAGCCTGGCTCGCGCGAGCCGCTAGTGGCCGCGCGTTTCATCTATAAATGCTTTATTTAGAGGTGACTACAAGAGTATGCCACCCGCACAGCAAGCCTGGCAAGCTGCTTGTGTCATATTTGATATGCCAAATACCAGTAACATTTATATTAGGTCATTCCTATGACCTAATATAATGGTTTGAGGCTCTTTATGTTCCTGGAGCAAGCGGGTGCCTTTGCCAAATACCAGTAACATTTATATTAGGTCATTCCTATGACCTAATATAATGGTTTGAGGCTCTTTATGTTCCTGGAGCAAGCGGGTGCCTTTCTACTAGCATGAGACAGGACATATGGAAATATTACTGGTGCCTGCTCTAGCAAATAGATGATGAACGGGAAGATAGTGATAGTGATGAGAGGCTGAGAGATAGTACAGTGGGTGCAGCATTTAATGGGACCAACCAGGTTTGATCCCAGTCAGCCCATATGGCATGCTGAGCACTGTGTGCTTAGAAGATCCAGTGCTCAGGAGATCCAGGACTCATTGGTAATTCTCTGCCACCTGGGCAAGTAGTTCAAGTAGTTCAAAGTAAGGGTCTAAAGATGGGAGAGTGCTAGTGATATCTGAGCCATGTGAGCATGGCTTGGGGTTCAATAGCTCAAGGGCCGCCAGCAGCAAACCTGGTAATACCTGGTGGGCCATGTGTAGTGTGGGGAACTGAGTACCTTAATTGCATTCTAGGCATGTGTTTTGTTTTGTTCTATCATCTGTTCTATCGCAAGCTCAGGCTAAGAAATTTTAACTTGTATCACCTCATAATCGCCACCAATTAAGCCACACACATTTTAAAAATGACCTCTGTCAACCTTATAATACAGATCTGAAAGTAATAGATGTTTTTGGAGATATTTATGTGAGAAACAAAGTATGAAGAATCAGGATGACTTGAGGAAGTTCATACTGCTGACCTGAGGAAATCTGGGATTAATCTAGAGATTCTTTTTTACTATATGAGTCCTCTTAACTATGTTACTTCGAGCATACTATTTTACCATGTTGGTTTCTAAATGAGAATAAAAATATTATATTGAGGAGTCAGAAAGAGATAACAGGGCACAAAGCATTTTCTTTGCATGTGGCCAACCCCAGCTCAATCCCTGTCACCATAAATAATTCCATGAGCACCCAACTTTCCCAATTTTCCTATGCTCCACAATACCCAGAAATATTCCTAACAAAGAAAAATTATTCTTCAAAAGTTAGGTATTTAATACTGTGTAAGGATCTAGGAAAAACTTTCATTGTGGAGCACTCAGCAGAAAAAAATAATCAAAATTATCAAGTATCTAGAAAAGAGAATGCACAACCTCTCAAATTATTGTTCTTGTGTCATAATCATATCAGTATATAGGTGTAAGTATGAGGTTTCCAGTTCTTTCAAAATGCTTACCTCAGATAGAATCTGAAAACAGACTTGGTGTTGACATAGTCTTGTTATTTTATATTACCATCGACAACTTTTTACAGAAATGTTTTGTATTGGATATAGAATACTGACACGGCCATATTACTAATCACTTCTAATTTTCCTTTATCCAATGATGTCTTACCGGTTCTCCTTTATCCCCTTTCTGACCAGCTGAGCCTGGAGCTCCTGGCAGTCCTGCTTCTCCCTAAACAAAAAATAAATTTCTGTATTATCAAATATTGTGCACAATGAGCTAAAGACAAAGAGTTTACGATTATGAAGCAGACAATAGTAAGATAAAGGTTTTCCTTCCAAGCTCATGCTGCTCTTCCACTAGAACAAACATGCTCAAGAGAATCATTGCTTCTCCCTCTTTTAAGCACCTGTTAGCATCATCTCCTCACTAATAACTTCCATGTACTGGAACACATATTGCTTCTGTAGAGCCTTGGGACCTGCACTTGCCTTTCTTATGGAGCTGACTACACAAATGTAGATTGGTAGAGACAATGTGAGGATCCACTAATCTTTCCTCCCATCTATATCACTAGCCATTCTTTAGTCAGAAGGTTGTATAGTAATAGTTCGTGTAAGTGAAAAGGCATGAGGCTGGGGGATATTCTGCTCAAGGAAATAAGCCAAGTTTTTCTTTCCACTTTTCCTTTCCTCACCACAAACACAGAAAAAAGTATCAAAAAATCACTCAGTACTATTAGGGCTAGTCTTATAACTGCTATTAACACAGAAGAGGCACAATATAGGTCCATGGATCAAACTTCTCAAAACAGGGAGCCTAATAAGTGAAATAAAATTGTTAATAAATCAATAACAGAGCCAATCAAAGAGAGATAGAAAGATAGATAGAAAGATAGATAGAAAGACTGATATGATAGATAGATAGATAGATAGATAGATAGATAGATAGATAGATAGATAGATAGATAGATAGATAGATAGATAGATGATAGACAGACAGACAGACCAGACCGACAGACAGACCGACGGACAGACAGACAGATAGACAGAGAGACAGACAGACAGACAGAGAGACAGAGAGACAGAGAGACAGAGAGACAGACAGACAGACAGACAGACAGACAGACAGACAGACAGACAGACAGACAGACAGATGATAGATAGTCAGACAGACCCAATACAATTTGCAAATAGAGTTGGATATTTGGGTATCCCAAAACAAGTCTTCACACAACAAAGAAATGCTATGCATTTGTGCATGTATGGGCATTGTTTCTTCAACTGGTAATTCCCAACAATGCAGCCTATTTTGACTGCATGTTAAGTTAGCAATATTTTCAGTTGTATTGATAACTCCTCCCTTCTTCTTTCTATTGATTTTCATTCACATACTACAAGAAGGTCACTTGAAAAGAAGGTTACTTTTTTTTTATTCAGAACTACCCAAGTAATAATCTAACACATCTTATACACAATAATCTTCTAATGTGCCCAGTGATAGAGTGGTTTAGTTACTTAATGTAACTAGTACTAGGGGACAAGACAAAAAGTACCAGGGCCACTCGGGTGCCCAGATCACTGGACTTTTAGTGGGCATAAATTAAACTCCCTTACCTTGTTTGAAATGCATTGGCACTGGTTTTTAAATTCCTGCTTTGCTGGAAGATATGCAATCATTTTACTAGCAATAGAGGGTGCCGATGAGGAGGCTGTACTTCCAAAGCCATCCTGCTCTGGGCACTGAAAATGCAAAAAAAGAGGCTTTAGGAAATGGAAATATTTTGATATTGCAGACACTGATTCACACTCTAAATCAGGGAAGACTAGATCACTTGCAAGAACGTTCTCCTAATTCACCAAAAGTTAACACTAGTTGAACATTCAGCGCTGCTCTGTTCTTTGACTTGGCATCCTGTTGCACTAAAAACTTTGAAATGCATTAAAATATGGATTTTTTAATCTGAGTGATGAGAAAAATTCAAGTGATGAGAACTTCTGAAGTTATTAGAGGTGACTTTATGACAAGCACAGTAATACTAAGTATAATAGTGCATTGATTAATAAAATAATTCATTCAAATAATATCTCTAAGTGTTTTGGAAGAAAATTTAAATAAAATCACATAACTTGAGCTTTTAAAACATCATTTACTTAAACAAGATGATGATAAATACACAGAAAAACAACTTCTCAGAGCGATAGTGGTAATATTGCATATAATAAAACTTCTATGCAGCCAATCCCAATTTGATCACCAGCATCATGGATGATTCCCTAAGCATGCCACGAATCACTCCTGAGTTAGAAACAGTCCCAGAGCATCATCAGATATTACCAACTCACTCCCAAAGTAATTATTTTTATCTAAAATGGTATATATACATCTTACTCAAATTCATTGTTTAAAGTTAGCTTCTACTCTAACAAAAAGGTGAAAAAAAATTGGCAGGGCTCTCCAAAGTAGAGCTCACAACACTAGGTCATTCACAGTAATTCTCAGTCAACTAGGCTGGTGGTTCTCTGTAGAATCTGAGAACATGGTTGATGCTCAGGCTTTATAGTACCATAGACCATCCCTCAACACCAAGTGGCTCCTGGGTGCAGTAGGAGTAGGGGTAGGGGATGCTCCTGAACCACACCTGGTGGTACTTAAAAGCCATACAGTTCAAGCATGTGTCCTAACCCATATACTATCATCTGGAGGCCCCCTGATGATAAATTTTATACTCATTCAGTAAGCTTAGAACATACTATTCAATATGTACTAAAAACTGGATTACAAAAAATAATTGCAATGAAATTTATTTTACTTATAAGTTCAGATGAATGAATCGGAAGAGGAAAAATATCTACCATTTATTAGCATGGCTTGCAACTCTGAATTTGAAAGTACATGTATTTGTTATTTCAAAATTCTGAACTTACAATTTAGGGGAAAAAAGTCACACATTATTTTCTATACATTAAATTATATACACATGAGAAAATGGTGTTAGGATACAAAACTAAGACAACTACTAGTTATTTGCTATTGTGAGATTATGGTTAATATGCATTTTCTTTGAATTTGGCTTTATTTTACAAGTTTTATATATGATACCTAAACTTTGTTTTTTTTTTTTTTGCTTTTTTGGGTCACACCCGGCGACACTCAGGGGTTACTCCTGTCTCTGCACTCAGGAATTACTCCTGGCGGTGCTTGGGGACCATATGGGATACCAGGGATCGAACCCAAGCCGGCATGGGCCGGCTGCGTGCAAGGCAAACACCCTACCCGCTGGGCTATCGCTCTGGCCCCTGATACCTAAACTTTGTAACAAAAGTTATACTAAGGAGCTGGAGAGATAGAAGCAGTTGGTAGGGCTGCCTGCTGTTCAAGGCTGGCCCAGGTTTAATCCCTGGCACTCATATGGTCCCCAAGCATGACCAGGAATAGATCCTGAGTACAGAGCCAGGAGTAGGCCTGAGCATCGCTGCCCCCCCAACAAAAAAAAAATTATTCTGAAAAACGGTAGCACTCTAATACTTGTGAGAATAAACACTGTAAGAACAATGGCTCTCAGAAAGACCACAAATTCATTTCCTTTCCATACCACTAGTTCTATAATACCCCCTACCTAGATTTAATGATTTAAGGTTTTGTTATCTCAGTAAGTTTTTAAATCCACAAGTCAAAAAGTCAAATTAGGAATGAAACAAAATAATTACCCAAACAATTCATGCATTTCATATTATTAGATAAGATTTTCTAGCCAGTTTTTTGACTCATAGGTTTCCAGTTAGAAACCTAGTTAGACTTCACAATTGTACTCTGGGTAGTTAATTCACTACAGAAATTTGAGATTTGACTGTCTTTTGAAAATACATCTCAGGCTTCATTATAAAACTGTTGACACTCTCCAAAGAGAGCCTGAAGGAACTATAAAATGTACAAGTAAGAAGTCCTTCCCACATAAAACCACTGGTTTTGATTTGACACATATTCAGTTAATTAGCTCTCAAAATTTTAATCACATTTCTCATTTATTTCCAACAAATGTTGTTGGTTTTCTCCTTTTCTCATATTTTCTCCTCATTCCCTATATAGTCATGAAATCAGACTGCATCAGAAACAGAAAATCTAATTACCAGAAGCAAAGAAAAATATATATAAAGAAATATATACAGAGATTATTTGAATAAATTTCACCTTTGAAATATGCTACAAAATTAATTTAAAAAAAACATGTCTGGCTGAAATTCTAGAACAAAAATATAATTTTAAGAAAATATATTAATATTTAGAGAAAGAAAAACATCACACCACTACTTTTCAGTTCTGGAAAATAATTATTTAAGAGTTCTTTGATTTTTGAAGAAAAAAACAGCAAAAAACATTACTTTTTTTTCTTCAGCGCAGTAACCAAGAACCTAGTTTGGGGGTGAGTGCTGGCAGTGGAGGGGCTCTCTGTGCAGTGTGAACCCACTCAGCTGACCTCTCTAGTGTGGTCACTAGAGAGGTGACCATCTAGAATCATTTACTTTTTTAATTTTATTTTAACATTGTGAGATAGACAAAAATTTTACTTCTTTATGACTTAAATCTGTGGCTCCAGAAATCTAGATATTTCAAGTCGAAAAAGTAATGTTAAAAATTATCTTTTATATTTGTAGAATGATAGTTAACTGTCTTTAATTTTAATTGGAAAGAGGGCTGTAAATTGGGCAGGAAATATGCTTTATAAAACCAAGTTATATAAACAAACATAATTTTAAATAATTTAGCATACTTTCAATCAGTTGGCAATGTTATCATTCAAAAGCCAAAATGAGCAATGAAAGCTTAGATTATTTTTTAATTTTTTATTTTGTTTGGTTTTCTGGGTCGTGCCTGGCAGTGCTCAGGGCTTAATCCTGGCTCAATCCCAGGAAGGACATGTGCAAAGGCTAACATTTTACCTGTTGTATTATTTCTCCAGTGCCTTAAAAGATTTTTAAATTATTATATAATAGTGATAATTTTTAAAAATTGTCAACCCAAGCCCTATGCTATTAGTTAACATGTCAACAAATCAAGAAGTGATGTTTTGGCTCCCCTGTATGAACAAAGCACAGGAATATAAGAATTTTCAGTCCATCCTCAAACCCTGGGGAAAGGCTAGAAAGTGAAGCCAACTGCCAATTCTTAGTGAATCAATCAATCAGCTGTGCTTTAAGTAATAAAACCACAATGAAAACCCAAGTAAGGTTCAGTAAGCTTCACATTGGTTGAGTACTGGGAGATTTGGGGAAATGGCATACCTAGAGTATAAATGGAAGAACTATGCCTTTTCCTCATTTTCTTGTCCTAATGCCTGGTGATGAAACATCTTTTGTAAAAGATTAGTGCAATATAAAATAATATGGTTTTCTTCAGTTCTATCAGCCACAGTACTAAATTAACTGAACCTAAGTAAAGGGTCTTAGGAACCTCTGACTTATAGTCAATTAGTTAGAAACTCAGCAAGCTGCACTATAACTCTCATCTGAAGTTAAGGATATCTTGGATGATTGAACTCTTAATCTGAGCTATCTTGGGATATCTCTTGTTAAAGAGTATCAAAAATGGTTGTTGGTGTGGGGGAAGCCTTCATAACTACTCACATTGAAATTGATTAAGGAATTTTTCCAAATAAAATAACATTTAATACTAATACCTGTCACTATTACAGTAGAATTACAGATATAGAAATTGCTCAAATGAGTATTTGATTTTAATACTAGTAAAATATAAGAAACTAATAGTTGTGCAGTTAAATATAAGAAACTATTTGTTGTATAGTTAGTTTAGGGCTATTAAGAATTAGAAGCCAAGATATTAGTTTTGTGTTTTGCTGGTGGTAAGAAATAATGAAGCCATTGAAAAGAGATGAATAGAGCACATGAATGTACATCATTCATGCTTGCTCATTCCATTCCTTAACCTAACGTGTAGAGGAGAAACTTTTCAAATAAACTTTAATGGAAGAAAGCAAGTTATTACACAAAGTAATTCAGAGACTTATTAATGCTATGCCAGACTAGAAATGGGGATGGTAGTGAGTATGATAATGCAACAAGTGAGGCAGAAGGAAAGATGAAAGTTGGTGGAACAGGGAAAAGAAAGATGCAAATCGAAACTGTACACAATGGGTGACAGTTGAGAAGAGTCAAGGAAGTATAAAGAGTTATGATACAAGACTTAAACCCCTGCGACTAGAAATGATGTTTCTGTCAAAACATAATTGAGGGAGATAGACTTAAGTTGTCTTTTTACTTATGTGAGTGAAAATGAGGAGATAGTTCAGGACAAGACTCTGAGATTAAAATTTTGAAAAGAAAATATGAGAGATCAGTAAAAAACCTCTCTTAGATGAAACTGTTTACCTAGTTTATTTCCCCAAAAGTCACTCAATTCTGCTCCAAATCTGGACTCTACAGACCTAGGAAATGAAAAAAAGATAATTGGTGTTTTACATTCTTCCCATGTTTAGAAAATAACTTACCTTAGAAAGTGATATTTCACAACATGTCTCTTGAGCTATGAATTCTGAGTTACAGTAGATCTTAAGTTGATGAAGCTCAATCTATTTTAAAATTAGAAATAAAACACATGATTAGTTTTTTTAGAGAATCATCTTTATGCACTTAAAAACCTGTAATAATTTACATAAAATAAAAACCACTGGTACAAATTAACTTACTGATAATATAATTTAGACTATCATTTTATGTACCATTTGAGAATAAATATGGATTATTAGATATCTTATATAAATCAAATCATATAATAATCCAATTATAAGTTTTGACTATATGTTTTAAACAACAAAAAGAAGCATTTCATAAAAAGTTGGTATAAAACAAGTCTGAAAAATTAAGAATATTACAAATTAAAAAATTATTCTGAAGTCAATCAAAGGAATAAGCACATGATATAAAAGAATTTTTCCATGTAGAGAGAAATTCATGCTTTCAGTATGAAAAAAAATGTATTTTGTTTATATATGCTTAATGGGTTTGTCATTATAATGAAATAGTCCTGAGCAGGACACAAACTTTTTATTAAAATAATTGACTTCTTCTATTTACTCATTAGATTAAAATATTTTGAGACTTGGACACAAAATCAAGATTAATTTAATGAAAGTACAATTGCCTTTAAATGTAAGATCAAAACATTTCATAAGAAAAAGACAATACTAATTATTGGAAAAATGTCAGTATGTTAGATACTAAAACTAACTTCAGTTATTATGTAAATTATTTTCTCTTTACTTAACTGACTCTTTATCTCTGCTCCAGTATAATAAAGTTCATTGTAAGCATTATTTTGAGAACCGTAAGTACTTTCTATAAAAATCTCTACAATAAAAGGGATATAATAAAATGAAAAACAATCCCACAATAACATAATCTATGGCTAGTTTAGAATCCTAAGTCCAACACCAAAAAAAGTTAAAAGGCAACAACAAAAACCCCACGGGGGCTGTGTGAGGAGAACCATAACAACTAAACTATTCTGAGATTAACAGAACCATATTAACTCATGGAAAAGTATTAGGAACTCCAGAGCTTGGAGTGATAGTACAGCAGGTAGGGCACTTGTCTTGTATATATATGTGGCCAACCGGAAAAGTAGGTTCAATCACCGAGTGGTCCTCTATGCAACCAGGAGTGATCCCTGAGCACAGAGGAATGAGTAAGGAATGAATGAAGGTTATTGAAGCCAACTTCTATTTATATTTAAACAAACTTATGTTCTAATAAAGTATCTGGGAAGTAACAAACTCAGATATAAGATGAAAACAAAGGCTCCAATTAATTAAGCATTTTGCATGCAAAACTAATTTTATCATTATTGTTTTAAAAAAGAGACATTATTGGGGTTGGAGCAATAATACAGTGGGTAAGGCATTTGCCTTGCACATAGCCAACCCTGTTTTGATCCCCAGCATCCAAATGGTGCCGAACACCACCAGGAGTGATCTTTGAGCACAGCGCCAGAGTAAGCACTGATCACAGTGAGCTGTGGCCAAAAACCAAAATGAAACAAAACAACCAATAAATACTGAAATTGTATCATGTGATATCCATTTTCTAGTACTTTCCTATAAACAATTTTAGTAAACTGAAAATAGGTTATCAATTTTTTATGGATTATAACTTTATGAAAGATTCATGGCACCAATACTATTACCAGTCTAATTTTTTTTTTTTGCTTTTTTTGGTCACACCCGGCAATGCTCAGGGGTTTCTCCTGGCTCTGCACTCAGGAATTACTCCTGGCAGTGCTTGGGGACCATATGGGATGTTGGGGATCGAACCTGGGCTGGCACAGGCTGGCCACGTGCAAGGCAAACGCCCTACCTGCTGTACCAGTCTAATTTAATCATGCTTTCTTCATCATTAGATACTTCAGAATCATCCACACAATATTTTAGAAGAATGTTTAAGGTTAATCTATATTGATTCTTCATATAGAGCTTGCTAGGTGAAAAATTCCTTCATGAGTCATGAGAGATAGCGCAGGGATTAAGGAACTTGTCTTGCACATAGCCATCACTGGTACCATCTCTGACATCACATATGGTCCCCTGTGTAGGATTAATCCCTAAACACAGCAAGGAGTACCCTGAGCACCATAGATAATGTGTGGTATCCAAATAAACAAAACTCCTCGTATATCTTTTTTGTCATGTCTCTCTCAATAGCAGATAGATAATATAAATAAAATAAAATATTGAAAAAATTTCTCACATATTCATTTTAATATTAAGTAGCAGCACTAGGAACCCTTACTTTCATTTATATCACACCAGTCCCTTTTGCTGATATTCTAAAAGATCAATGTTTCTTTTCAATACTTCACTCATTTTCCATAGACTCCAGATAAAAATAGGAAAATTTCAGGAAATCTTGCCCTCTCTAAGGCAAAGAATGACAAATTCATCATCAAATTTGCTGCTTCCTCATCTAAACTTTACCCTGTCCTGGATATCCCTGAAGTGTGACATTAATGAGGACCCAGCCGCCTTCT
The DNA here is from genome assembly GCA_021461705.1 of Cryptotis parvus. Lineage (NCBI taxonomy): Eukaryota > Metazoa > Chordata > Mammalia > Eulipotyphla > Soricidae > Cryptotis > Cryptotis parvus. The sequence continues at coordinate 110,833 of JAJIBD010025902.1, read as the reverse complement.
CAAAAGTCTGCCCTTTCCCCGTTTGTCCCCCTCGGGTTCAACTCTCATCTTGCTCCTTGAAAGGTCTCCTTTCATTTTGCACTCAAGTCTTTCCCTCCTTCCAGCTCTATAGGGAGATGAAAGATTATGCCTCAGAGTGTCTCCTCAGCCCTCTTTCTGCCAATGTACTTCATCCTTCTCTGACTCTACTTATTCACAGAACTTTATAACTAACTGGAAAAGATAAGAGCAATCAATGAAACAAAATTTAAGGGAAAACCAAAACACTCACTCAGATTATTAAGATAAAACCACTGCAGTTGCTTCCAGCAACTTTAATATAAGATATCCATGATAAATAAAACTTTAAAATTTTAAGAAGAGAATATATATATATATATATATATATATATATCGGCAAAGCCTGGTAAGCTACCTGTGTCATATTTTATATGCCAAAACAGTAATAATTAGAGACCTCATTCCATGACCTGAATGAATATTTTGAGGCTATTTAAGTTCCTGGAGCAAGCAGATGCCCTTGAGCTACACTAGCACGCAACAGGACGTATAGAAATGTTACTGGTGCCTGCTGGAGCAAATCGATGAACAACAGGAACAACTGATGCAAGTGACTGAAATTTTTAATTAGGCATTTTTGAGTAAACATTTTTAATGTCATAAGAGATCCTTCGTTCGGGAAAATTCAGTTGGAAAGGTTTGACTCTGGTGGGTCTTTAAGTTTTGTGAGAAGGAACTGTAATGGGACAGTTAAATACCAGTTTAGAATATGAGTAGAATTGAATATGAGCATATTTGATACATACATACCAGTTCAGTACAGTACGGTATGTGCCTTGGGGCTAGTGTGTTTGTGGTTGGGCCACACCCTTAGGGTTCCTGCCCCTCGAGGTGCTGCAGGTGTGGCTATGGTCCCTGGCTGCGTAGGTAGGTGGAAGACAGGAGACAGGCTTGTCTACACCCCCGTGGACCCTGGACTGGGGACCCTGGACTGGGGGCTGGAGCGATAGCCCAGAGGGTAGGGCATTTGCCTTGAATGCGGCCGGCCCATGCCGGCCCAGGTTCCATCCCCGGCATCCGATATGGTCCCCCGAGCTCCGCCAGGAGTAATTCCTGAGTGCAGAGCCAGGAGAAACCCCTGAGCATCGCCAGGTGTGACCCAAAAATAAAAAACAACTGGGCCCCCTGGATGAACCCAGAGCCACGGCAGAGCCTGGCAAGCTAGCCGTGGTGTATTTGGTATGCCAAAAACAGTGAAAATAATGGACCTCGTTCCCAACAAATGAGACGTTACTGGTGCCCACTCGAGGAGCAAATCGATGAACAATGGGAAGACAAGTGATACAAGTGAAGAGATCCTATACTAGAGCTTGCACACAGATTAAAATATTAGTCCAGGGACTGCAGAAATAGTACAGAGATAAAGGCACATGCCTGGCACTACATGGTGCCCTGATCATTGCTGGTGCAACGCCAGAGGCTCATGAGCTCTTTCTGGTGACCTTGGTAATCCCTGCACCAAAGGGTCCAGCACCATGTCCTTTGGCCATCACATTGAACTGCCAGTCCACTTGGATAAGAGGCTACAAGAGGGGTTCCAGAACGTCCTGAGCACCACCGGGAAATTTCCTCCCTAACCATCACAGTTAAAGTTAATACATCTAGTAGTCAGGTAGGTGCAATGATCTTTAAAAAGTAAACATGTGCTTTATATGTTTCACTTATTATTTCCCCAAAATGCTGATTTAATCATATGTCTTTAATTTTATCCTTAAATGGACAAAGATTCCACAATAAACTATAAAACCACTGTGGTATTAAAATTTTCTCTAGGACACATCTGATATTCTTCGGATTGTGGGCCTAATTCTCTCCTCGGTAAGAAGCTAATGATTAGACACAACTATTCAACTATAGGTTGAATAGTTGAATTTCCTTCCTTACCGTTGAAGAGACTGTTCTGAAAGTATTTTCGTCTTTGTTAGTGCATTGCTATTACAATTAATTGTTATTATTTTTGTCAACATTTATGGACACAGTCTTTAATCCTTTCATTGCATTTCAATATGTTGGAGAACAGATTAAGTAGTTCAGGGTTTTCCCCCACTCTCTTATGCCATATCTGGCCACAAAAATATATAAGAATTTATAGAGACTGACCATGTGCGCGAAGACTGCCCATGAATTAGACTCTATGTATGATTGCACACTAGCTCTACCAAAATTATTTGTAATTGAGGATAATGAAGCTCAAACAAATTAACAGCTAAGAAGTTAAATTAGCTGATCATAATAGTCAAGCAGATGAACTAGGATTTATAGCCTCATCTGTCTTAGCCCCATGGCATTTCCATGATGCCATGATGTTTTAGTTCCAGAACTGGCTTCTGAGCTCATCTATTTTGCTGCTCACAATTGAGCCCTAGTATGAGTTATTCACTGATTTTTTCACTGTCTCTAAGAGAATGCAGTTACATCCAATAACTATCTAATTCTTTCTACAGAGACTTTTATAAATAACTCACAGGTTAAAGAGATAGTTGCACAGAATTTTGTATTTAAAATAAAGTAAAATTGTTAATTGCCTTTGTTCACATAATTAGCAGTTCCTGTGGGTCACCTGCATTCATATTATTTTATGGGTTTTTTTTTCATAATTCTGCTTAAAAGAAAATATGCAGTCATCAACTGTAGATATATTTCAGTTTCTTTGTTCGCTGTTTTGGAGCCATACTCAGTGATGCTCTGGGCTTACCTCTGCCTCTGTACTCACAGATCACTCCCAGCATTGCTCATAGGACCATAGGCGGTGTCTGGGATCAAATCTGAGTCATCTGCATGCAAAGCAAGTACCCTACCTGCTGTACTATGGCTCTGGCCCTTAATATCTTACTTGCTAAAGAAAATATGTCTTTTTTTGGGAAGTAATAATAAATCTACATCATCTGAACATTAAATCTAATTTTAAAAGACCTTTAACCTGAAGAATTTTACTAGTTAGTTGTTCTCATCTACATGATCTACTGATACAATTAGCTGTTTCAGTTCATTAAGACCTAAAAAAAAAAACCCAATTACAATCTTATGAAAAATAGTCTGGAACATAAAACAATTGCAATTCTGAGACTGAATAAATAGCCTATTGTTTTTGAATGAAAACACCAGATAATCTGGAACCATTTAATTTAAAGTTCATCTTTTTCCAGTCCTTGCTATTCAAAACATATGAACTTAAATCAAGCATACTTTCTGCATCTTATTTTCAAATTTTACTAAATTTAATTTTTATAGCCTTACTTTTTCAAATTCACAAGCTGGAGAAAATGGGCAAAAATAAAAGATAATATATGTGGAAAAACACTTGGAAATACACAGCTATCCTTCACACATTTGTTGGCAAATTAATTTAAACAGTATTAAGAAAGAAATGTGTTATGCAATAATTAATGAATGAACTTTTTAGCAAGATTTCTTAACTTTGGGATTTTACTAGTTTTCCTTCACAACAAACATAACTACTTACATCTACAGGCTTGCCATCTGAAGCACGTGCTGCCATCACAGTTCTGCCATGAATGTCCACTCGATCCTTTTCATCAGTATGACGACTCGCAATTAAATTGCAATCCAGGTAGAGTGAAAGGCTATGGGCCTGTACACCAATGCCAAGTTTATGCCACTGACGATCGAACAAAGAACGGATTTCGATTTTTGAAAACATAGTTCAAGACATCTCCCTCAGTAGCTCGGAACATAAATTCCACCACTTTCTTTCCTCCATCCACCACTAGAGAAACCTGTGAAATTATAAACCATCTTTAAAGGTTTTTAAAATCAATGTTCAAATTTATTATTATAGCACAAAACTTAAAACTCAACATGCATTGTTTGCATAACAGTGGAACCGAGGCACTTAGTAAAAGTTTAGATGACATATGTAACCATCATTTTTGTTAACATAAAAACGTCAAATTTCTTATTCTTGTGAATGTAACATGTTCCTTTTTGGAGAGAATAACAAAGACTATTCATGCGGATCATGTGGATCTAACTGTATAAATATGCATGATGTATGCATATAATATAATTATGAAAAATTAATATAATTTAATATAATTATGAAAAATTCAGGAATCCAAATGTTTATAATTTGGAAACAGGTCTACTTTTAAACATTACTATTTTGCATGGTGCAAAAAATCCCACATTATACAGAAAATCTACTATTTCAACTCAGCCATTTTACCATCATAAAATTGTGCACAAGATTAACAAATTAAATTTCCAACGGAAGGGGAAACATGGGACACAAATGGCACCACACAAAGCACTATGTTATTAAGTAACTTTGAGATTCATCTTCCTTCTCTATAGAACCTGTATCACTGTATCACTGTCTTCCCGTTCATCATCGATTTGCTCGAGTGGGCACCAGTAATATCTCCATATGACCTTTCTCATGCAAGTAGAGCCCAAGGGCACCTGCTTGTTCCAGGAACATAAAGAGCCTCAAAACCATTCCATCAGGTCATGGGAATGAGGTCTATAATTATTACTGGTATTTGGCATATCAAATACGACATGGGTAGCTTGCCAGGCTCTGCCGTGCATGTAGCATACTCTTGTAGTCATCTCTAAATCCAGCATTTATTGATGAACCACACGGCTGCAAGCGGCCGTGAGCCAGGCTGTGATAGACTGGTCTGCTGGGTGGAGTTCTAACGAGGGGAAAGTCCAGATGTGGAAAATGGAGGTCCTCATGGACTGGGGGGGCGTCTGGCTTCTTGTGAGGCTCTGCTGGGGTGGTGGGCCAGGGCTAGAACCTGCCATCCCTCCCGGGCGCCTCATGAGCAGCTGGGCACAGTGAGAGCCAGTCGCAGCTCTGCCCCATGTCTGTCTCTCATATCTGTCAGCGGTAGTGTGTTTGCCTTGCACACGGCCAGCCTGTGCCGGCCCGGGTTCGATCCCCGGCATCCCATATGATCCCCGAGCACCGCCAGGAGTAATTCCTGAGTGCAGAGCCAGGAGAAACCCCTGAGCATTGCTGGGTGTGACCCAAAAAGCAAAAAAAAAAAAAGAAAAAAAAAAGAAAAATAGAACCTTAAACCTACATCATAGTTCCCTGCCTACAGAACCTACACACTCTTAATGCCTTCTGTGTGTTCTACAGGTGCCCCTAGATTCCTGCTTCCTGTGCCTGAATTTGTAGAAGGTCTTCTTTCTGTGCTCCCATATTCCCAAAGAACTATAATTTCCTCTACCATATTTTTGATTCTGTGATTATGCTCCCTTGCAATGATTTCCTAGACTACATCTCCTGAGACTGTTTGCTCTGTAAAACTAAGAATAACATTTAAAAAACTCTTTATTCAGGTACCATGATTTACAATACTCTCAATGATTTCATGCATATACCATTTTAGCACCACTGCACTATCAGAGTACCAATACCTTCTATCAAGGTTCAAAGGCCCCTTCCTTTCAATGCCTCCTCTTCAAAGTTAGTTCTATGAACCAACTCTCTGTTCTGTTTACTTTGGGCCATAGTTTTTGCTCCCTTGCAAATCCCACATAGGAGAAAGGTCACTCTATTTATCCTCCTTCTGACCAACTTCACTCAGCAAGACAACCTCTAGCTCCATCTTTGTAGTGGAAAATTGTATGATTTTGTACTGTCTTAGAACTGCTGAGTTGGGAATTTTAAAAAACTATCCTAGTAGTATAGTATCTAGCATGAGTTTAATGAAATTTTGATGATGAAATCAATATTTATATTTTACCTTTTAATTCACTAAGGCTTGTTGAATGAAACAAAGAACATTTTTAAAGTAATATATCAGAGGTGCCAAGAGATAAGTTATTCATGAGCTAGTACTGGTGTCAGTAAGGATGAAGTGAAGGAAGGGAAGTTTGAGCAAATTAAACAAAATGTGGACATCACTCTAACCACTATGTTTTCATATTACATAATAATTATATCAATATTACCATTTTTACTATCAAAATATTCATGTTTCCCTGTAGACAGTGACTTTGAAAGAGACTCTTCATATACTGACTACTCCAGAAGTTAAACACACAATTTCAATATCATCGAATCTAACCATCTAACCATACACATTAAGAAAAAATGAGCATGGCTTTCATATTTTCTTACCTGTGGAATATTCTGCTGATTTAAAACTTGCCACAGAAACCACCGTTCCTTCTTGGTATTCCTTCGAACACGAAATGTGGATGTTACAGCATATTCTTCAGGAAGTCCTTTGGGAAATATCTTACTGGAGGAGGAAAACAAAGAATTATGTAGGGAAAAATAAAGACTACAGAACAAAATAAAGACTCAAAGTTCTGTGTAGAACATCTGAACTAAATTTGTTTCACTAAATTTATAATACATTATGATTTTTCAAGAAATCTATAAAGGAGATATACATAAGCAACCAAGTCTACAACACTACATTAAGTTTCAGGAAACCATAACACCAAGAAATGTTTGGAGAGACAAGATACCTTGAAAAGGCATCATCCTGCTGCTGGCTCAGGATGAAGGCCAAACCTTGTCCAGCATTCATTCATAGGCAAGAATGATGCCCTGATAAGAAAGAGTATTCAGGGACCACCCGAACAAAACATCCTTCTCCTCAGGCAACTCCCTAGCAAGGACTCTTTATCTGCACAAGAACTCAAGCTGAAACAGCTTGAGAAAACATCAACTTACAATCACTCCCTGAAGTTACCTGGGGCACTTCATTTTAGAGTTGCTCAACCAAGGTTGGGTGCTTAATTTCTACTTATAACTTTACAGCACTCCATTCTGGAGATGTCTGTGTCTTTGAAATTGGAATCCCCATTAATAAAGCTATTTAGCCTTTAGTGGCTACACTATGTTTTGAAATTCTTTTCTGCAAGGAAAAACAGGAGGTGAAGATTGGTGAAATATAGGTGAAGAATGCAACTGACTTCTCCTTATCCTGCCAAGAACAAAATTCTGCCTCGTTTGAGAATCATAGTCCACTGAAAACACAAGTGTTAGAGATCAGTTCCAATGCCAAGGAGATCAAGGGTGTCTCAGGTGCTTCTGGGCAGGTGCTTTCTGAGCTGGCACAACCTTAGTGACCATACTTTGCAGAAGCACACACAGAGTACCAGTCCTCACCTTCCCAGGTACATACCACGCCACCAACAATTACCACATACTTTTTGTGCTTATTCTCTGCATCTTGCAGTTTTACACTTTCTGTATGTTGATATTAGAGCTTGGGATGTGGAAATAAATGAGAAGACTAAAGTACTCTGTTGTGATAACCTCTTACAAGAAGTAGCAACAAAAAAGACTATTGAGAAAACTCTGTATTGACAAACAGTAAAGATTATATAATACCTAAATAATGCCCTGGTTTAATTGGTGAACAGAAAAAAATTTCAAAGGTCCCTGATAATAACTAAAATGTATTTCCCAGAGAAATTTAACAAACTCCTAAAAATGAGTTTCTCATTTCTTAAAATCCATTTAAGACCAATACTAAATATAGCAGTATTATTGTTCATTCCCACAAAAAATAAAATAAAGCAAGAAAATGTTTCCTAACTTGCAGAAAGAAGGCAAGAACAGTTCCATATCCTTTGCCTCAATCTTCTTTTAAAACACTGGTCTCACTGGAACCATGAAGAAGCTCAGGGAACACATCACAATGAGCATAGCTTATATTTAGACATCCATTAGAAAACAAGAAGAAACACACTTCTCCAGTGTGCATCTGCATCATATGAAAGAATTCTGCAAGGCAAAAATCTTTCTTTTCTTTTAAAAAATCATTAGGAAAAGGAGGTGAAAAAAAAACGTTTAGATAAAGAAAAATATTTTCTGGACTCAAGTTATCATTTGAAAACCTGATTTTTCCCCTTTAAGTTTCATCAGTAAATGCTCAAGATGAGAGTCTTCTACTGAGAGTATACCACCTACATGGCAGAGCCTGGCAAGTTACCCACGTTTTATTTCTTATGCCAAAAACTAGTAACAATTGTTCTTCCTGTCCCTGGAGCAAGCAGGTGCCCTTGGGCTACACTTGCTTGTGACAGGACCTATGGAGATATTATAGGTGCCCGCTCGAGCAAATCGATGAACAACAGGAAGACAGTGATACAGTGATACAGTGACAAGTTATCATTTATTTGGTAAGATACATGTTTATGTACATATGTGTGCAAGAGTATAAGCATGAAAAGTATGTGTATATATATTTATATAGATGTATATGGATGTATATATATGAATGCCTGTGTTTTTGAAACCATTTTATTGAGGTACTATGATTTATAATACTGCTAATCATACTTTTAATGAATACATCATTCCAACACCAAACTCAACACAAGAGACCCTGCTTCCCTCTACCAGTGTCCCAAGGTCTGTCCCCTCTCTCACCTCTCCCCACCCACCACCACCATCCAAATCCCCTATCCCTCTACTCCCAAACCCTACCCAATTCCATGTAAGCTCAGTTCTGCAAAGTCTCTAGTTCTAATGACTTTGGCCAATTTATATTTCCCCATTAGAACACTATGTTCCATTATACCCATATATGAGAGATATTATTATTGTTTGTTGTGAAGGGTAATACTTACCCACATATGGATAAATAAAGCTAAACTGTTGAAATTAGACAAAGTTGTAAATAAATAAGTTGATAAAATTTTTTCAAAGCTGTATTTTTCTCTTTATACAGGTATAAACATTTTGAGTGAATAGTGTGAATAAGTCATACTATTACACTTCAAAATTTGCATAAAATAAATTCATCCTAAAAATGTGTAATTTAGTATGAGTGAGGAAAAGAGGACTTTAAAAACTTTAAAGAAGAGCTGCTACCAGCTCTCTGTGCTTGGCTGATCATGAGGCGTCCAGGAGGGAGGGTGGGTTCTGGTCCTGCCCGCCACCTGAATAGGTCCTCAGAAGAAGCCAGAGAAACCTCAGGCATCATAATCGCAGCCATTTCCAACACCCAGACTCCACAACTCGTCAGAGCCCCACTCAAGAAAGAAGCCAATTTCAAGCCCAGTTCCCCTCCACCCCAAGACAGAAGCTGATTTCAAGCCCAGGTATGCAGGTCTTGATGGTTAAAGTCACTGAACTTCCATGAAGATGGCTCTGGGGTCCCTTTATCCCACCTCTGTCCTGGTCAGGAGGCCCAGTATACCTACCCATGAACGGCTTCAGGGCTACTGACCATGATTCAGAGGCACAGACAAACAGGGCAGGGCTGCTAATGGCTTTCCCAGAGGCGTAGAGCTGCAAAGCAGCAGTGCAATATCTCAAGATAGTAGAAACCAATCACATTCTAGAAACTCAGAAAGTCAATGCAAGAAGAGAAATTGGCCAGATTCGCCCATAACAAGACAGAAAAAAAAAGTCATGACTTTATCCATACCACTGCCATATATGGGCTGTAATGGTCAATATATTTAGTGCCAGCTGAGGGAACAGGCATGGGGTTGGGGGTAGGTGGGAAATGAGGGTCTTTGCTGGTGGGAACACACTGGCGGTGGGATTGGTTTGAATGATAAGTTTTCCTAACAACTGTCTTATGAAAAACTTTGTACTTTGTAAATTATGGGTGTTTTAATAAAAAATTAAAAAAGAATAAAATATAATAACAAAAAAGTTTTAAATAAAATTATGAATAGAGATGCCTGTATTTTTTTTCTTCTTCTTTGCGAAATATCAAAGTGAAAGAAAACTAGCACAATTCCTTCTTTATTACCATATTATTTTAAGTGAGCAGCTAAATAGCAAATTGCTTTCTATTTCATTAAAACAAAAACATGAAAGGTAAATAACTTCATAAATCGCAGTGCCTTATCCTCGATTTAAATGTACTGTGTCAGGCAGAATCTTGGACCCCAGCTATCTGGAAATAAACCTTGCTATGCAACTTGCAAAAATAAATTAAATTGAATAAATTGCAGTGCCTCAATAATAATAGTAATAAAGTTAAAGTTTCTAGTGGACAGAATGATAGCACAGGGGTTAAGGAGCTTGCCTTGAAAGCAAGCCATGCTGGTTCAAATCCCAGCACAATTTACGAATGACCCCTAAGAACAGAGCCAGGAGAAAGCCCTGAGAACCACTGGGTGCTGCCCTAAAACAAAATGGAAGGAAGAGAGGAAGGAAGGGAGGAAGGATGGGAGGAAAGAAGGAAGAAAGGAAGGAAGGAAGGAAGGAAGGAAGGAAGGAAGGAAGGAAGGAAGGAAGGAAGGAAGGAAGGAAGGAAGGAAGGAAGGAAGGAAGGAAGGAAGGAAGGAAGGAAGGAAGGAAGGAAGGAAGGAGGGAAGGAAGGAAGGAAAGAGGGAGGGAAGGAAGGAAGGAAGGAAGGAAGGAAGGAAGGAAGGAGGGAAGGAAGGAAGGAAGGAAGGAAGGAGGGGAAGGAAAGAAGGAAGGAGGGAAGGAAGGAAGGAAGGAAGGAAGGAGGGAAGGAAGAAAGGAAGGAAGGAGGGAAGGAAGTAAGGGAAGTAAAGAGGGAGGGAGGGAGGGAATGAAGGAAGGAAGGAAGGAAGTAAAGAGGGAGGGAAGGAAGGATGGAAGGAAGTAAATATGGAGAGAAGGAAGGAAGGAAGGAGGGAAGGAGGGAGGGAGGGAAGGAGGGAGGGGAAAGGGAGGGAGGGAGGGAGGAAGGAAGGGATGGAGGGAGGGAGGAGGAGGGAGGGAGGAAGGAGGGAAGGAAGGAAGGAATGAGGGGGGAGGAAGGAATAGAGGGTGGGAGGGAAGGAAAGAGGAAAGAACAAAGCGAGGGAAGGAAAAGAAAATAGGGAGGAATGTAGAGGAAAGGGAAAGTTTTTAAGATGAAAATCTCTGGAAAGTAATTTATACTGAATTAAATTCAACAATAATTACTGTGTTAAGTAATGATGTTCAGTAAAATCCAAACAAACAAAAAAAATCAACCAAGTTTTGAAACCTACCATATGTCTGAAAGGTAGGTTTTAAGTGAGTTTAGTGAGTTCTAACAACCCCCTCAAAAAAAAAAAAAAAAAAAGAAAAAGTTTTTAAATGGAAACTAAAAATTAGTTAGCAACATCAAAGCTACTTTTCATAGGAAACCTAAACTCTCAGAGCAGGTCATAGTCCACCTCTCCATTTCCATTTTCACTACTGCAAGCAAAAACAATTATGTTACCACCTTGCTTTCAATGCTTTATTTTCTTATCCATTTTTTATTTGATTATTTAAGGATCTTATCTTTATCTCAAATGTTCTGGAATTTGACAATGCTATTTCCTGGGGTTTTTCACTTGGGGGAGGGGTTTGGCATTCTTCTATTGGTTGTATTGAATACATCTTTCGTTATTGCCTCCAATTTTATGCCTTTTATTCCATTCTTCAACTTGATTCTTTTAGGATCTTTATCGCAAATGTTCTGGAATTTGACAATGCTATTTCCTGGAGGTTATTCTTCCACTTGTTTAAATACAACAAGTTTCGTGTGTGTGTGTGTGTGTGTGTGTGTGTGTGTGTGTGTGTGGTGTAAGGTGATGATGGTGATAATTTTTTACAATTATTCATAATACAGTTCTCTCAGGCATTCAAACATTCAATGTTCCAACACCAATCCCGCCAGTGTGACCTTCCAACCCTCACCCATCCTAAAGCCTTTCCCAACCCCAATATTCTCAAACAAATTTATTTCAAATAACTTGTTACAACAAAATAGCAAATAACATTATCAGAAAATACATCTATAAAAATTCATTTATGATATTTATAGCTCACAGTGGTCCACTAAATTCTGTATCTAAGGATTTACCCTGCTGGTATATGCTGGTTGAGTCTTCTTTTACTGATTTTGCTCATTGAGATAGGAGGGGCTTTATGCAACTTTCCCTTCAAATTTCCTGTGCTCCTTCTGGGCTGTTAGTACTGGAATTATCTATGGTGCTGGGCAGTTACAGTTAATATACTAAAGTAGTGGAGTGGTGGCCTTCAGGCCTCTCCAGAAGCAAGGACAATCTGCCCAGTTGGTAGCAAATTTTTTATTTTTTCTATATATTATTGGAAGAGCAAGGAGCAGCTCTGCCCCATGTCTGAGAGTCTCTGGTTCAGCATACCTGGGCCGGATTGAAAACTGCTACAGGGTGGGTGTCGGTGATCCGGGCTGTGATGGTCTGGTCTGCTGGGTGGAGTTGTGACGAGAGGGGAAGTCCGGATGTGGAAAATGGCGGGCCCCATGGAGTAGGGGGAGGGTGGTCTGGCTTGTTGTGAGGCTCTGCTGGGGTGGCAGGCCAGGGCTAGAACCCGCCATGCCTCCCGGGCGCCTCACGAGCAGCTGGGCACAGGGAGAGCAAGGAGCAGCTCTGCCCCATGTCTGAGAGTCTCTGTGCCCAGTTGCTCATGAGGTGCCCAGGAGGCATGGCGGGTTCTAGCCCTGGCCTGCCACCCCAGCAAGCCTCACAACAAGCCAGACCACCCTCCCCTACTCCACGGGGCCCGCCATTTTCCACATATGGACTTCTCTCTTATCACAACTCCACCCAGCAGATCAGACTATTACAGCCCAGATCACTGACACCCACCCTGCAGCAGTTTCTTTTCAATCCGGCCCTGGTATGCTGAACCAGAGACTCTCAGACATGGGGCAGAGCTGTTCCTTGCTCTCCCTGTGCCCAGCTGCTCTTGAGGCGCCCGGGAGTCATGGCAGGTTCTAGCCCTGGCCTGCCACCCCAGCAGAGCCTCACAACAAGCCAGACCACCCTCCCCTACTCCATGGGGCCCGCCATTTTCCACATCCGGACTTCCCTCTCATCACAACTCCACTCAGCAGACCAGACTATTGTGGCGCGCGATCAATCTACAAATGCTTTATTTAGAGGTGACTACAACAGTATGCCACCCGCACAGCAAGCCCTAGCAAGCTGCTCGTGTAGTATTTGATATGCCAAATACCAGTAACATTTATATTGGATCATTCTCATGACCTAATATAATGGTTTGAGGCTCTCTATGTTCTTTGAGCAAGTGGATGCCTTTGGGTTCTACTAGCATGAGACAGGACATATGGAGATATTACTGGTGCCCGCTCTAGCAAATAGATGATTAAGGGGAAGATAGTGATAGTGATATAGTGATATATTATTCTTCTCTTATGCCCTCTTTCAAGTACTCCAATGTGGTGCTCAAGAGGCCCAAGGGTCCCACGGGCAAATCTCAGTCAGTCAATTCAATGCCAGGGCCTGAGTATGCATTGGTGTTCAGGCCCTGGAATGCTGAAAATAACCTGGACCACTGGTGGTGGCACTGGGGCGTCCCTAGCTATGCTCTGGGGAACATGTGGTGCCAGGTATAACATGAGAACATATGGATCAGGAGCATAACCTCAGTACTATATCTCAGTTTTCACTCCACAATTAATGACAGTTTTCTCACCTTTTCTAACATTTTTTACCTCCTTATTTATTTTGCTTTCTCAAAATTTTCCCAACTTCATTTTCTTATCTTTGCACTCAAATCATTTTTCTTTAATTTCCAGAATTCTCTCTGCGACAAGTAGTGTTGAAGTCAGAGATTAGGTAAGACAGAAAAGGGACCAGTGTGTGAATAACTTTTGGAAATGGTAGTACCAGCCTAGAGCCAAGCATTAAATGTAGGCAAAGGGATATACATGATAATTCCTAAACATATGTAGTGCAAGTCACAGTGTGTTAAGAGGAGAGGGGGAGGGAGAAAGAGAGAGAAAAGAGGCAAAGTGTCTGCCATAGAGGCAGGCTGGGGGAGGGGGAAGGAAATCAGGGGACATTAGTGGTGTGAAATGTGCAATGGTGGAGGGATGGGTGGGAACACTGTGTGACTGAAACCTAATCGTAAACAGTTTTGTAATTGTATATCTCACGGTGATATAATAAAATTAAAAAATTAATAATTTCCAGAATTCTCTTATGCTTTATTTTCAAAATAACATATATGCTTTATTTTAAATTTGCCATATTATAAATTTCTTCTCTGCATCTTTGAATATATCCATTTCATCTAGGTTGGTTTGCCTGATCTGATAGTTTGGCCACTCTCATGTTTGAAGGATACTCTATCTACCTGGAGATTTTTGCAATGAATTTATATTTAACAATGAAGCAATGAAACTTATTTTAAAGTTTATGCATTCAGGCACAATTATCAATGAGTAAACTTAACTGCACCGCATGATCAGCTGGTGATTTACACGGAAAGTCCCTCAAATAGGACATTCAGCTTCTGTAAGAATAGTTCTATTAAGAGAGACAGAGAAAGAGAGAGAGACAGAGACAGAGAAAGAGAGAGACAGAATGAAAGGGAGGGATGGAAAAATGCCTGCTATGGAGCTGGGAGAGAGGGAATGTGGGGACTTTGATGGTGGGAATGGGGCACTGGTGAAGGGATGGGTGCTGGAACAATGTATGACTAAGACCCAATTATAAACATCTTTGTAATTGTATATCTCACTGTGATATAATAAAAAAATTTAAAAAAGAATAGTTCTATTCCCCACTTGGTAAAATGCATGTAGTCGGATGCAAACATTCTGAAAAGAGATGGATTCCAGAACTTAGCAGAGAATTTAAGTTTTTTCTGTGTTATTTATGACATACCTCATTCCAGCTCCTAGTATTCTTATTTGGAGGCTCTCTGGAACAATATCTTTGCCAATAATAAAATCTCACACACACACACACACACACACAGATACTTTAGCAGTTCCTTCAGAGTCTATTCTCTCCTATTGATGAGTTTCTCAAATGCCCAAATGAGGTAAAACCACCCTACTTCTAACCAGTATTCTTCATCCTGCAATGTTGCAGGTTTTAACTTAGCAAAACCTTTATTGAGGAACTGTGATTTATTGTTAATGATGATTTTGTGAGTACAACATTCCAACACAGCATCCACCAATAGAGTATTAATTTTTCTATACTAAGGTCCCAAAGGCCCCTCCAATCCAGCCACACATACGCATTCCCCAAAATCAGTTCTGTGGATCAGATGTCAGTTTTGTTGCCTTTAGTCATTTATTGCTCCCATAATCTTTATCTATAAATCCTGCACATGAAAGAGATCATTTAGTATGTATATCTTTCCTTCTAGAGTTCACTCAGCTCCGCATCACTAATTCCACCCATGTAGCAGCAAATTGAATGACTTGTTCTTTCTCAGAGCTGCATAGTATTCTGTCATATATAAATCACAATTCCTTGCCCTATTTATCTGTACTTGGGCATTTTGTTATTGCCATATGTAGGCTCTTGCACCCAGTGCTGCAATGAATATAGTTGCACATATATCCTTTCAAGTGAATGTTTTTGTGTTTTGAAAATAGATGCCAAAATTGGTAACTCTGGGTCACACGGGAATCACACTTTTTAATTTTTGAAAAAAAATATTCATATTGTTTTCCACAGAGGTTGAACCAGACCAATGGCAAATGTGCAGCCCTTTCCCATCACAAACCATCAATATAACTTTGGATTGCTTATGTTTTCTTTTTTTCTATTGTCTCAGAACCTATTGTAATATGGACTTCTTTTCTGGTATTTTCTTCTCAGGATGTACAGTCACTTTTGTAATTTTGAGTGTTAAATCTCTTCTTAAGTTTTCAGCTTTCCATCTTCAATGCCCTTTGGTCTTTGTTTACAATAAATATATGTCTTTCTTTCTATGAAACAGACAAATTTTCCATCAGTCTTCCTATACTTTTCCATCTATTACCCCATCTCTTTATCAAAATTCCTAAATGGATACCATTGATTATCATCATCCACACAGTTCTTAATTGTCCTGTGCTCTAAAGTATTCCCAAGCAGATGATACATTGTTTCTCCACCCTAATTCTCCTTATTCCTGAAGTTTTTTTAATCTTTCAGTAATTAAAAAGTATATAGAAATCAAGATTCACAACCAAATAACTGTGTCCATTTGGGTAGAAATGTGCAAATAAAAATATTTAGTTTCCCCCAAAGATTTGTATAGGAAAGATCAATAAAGCTAGTTAGTAACAGCAACTGACACTCATCCTCACACAGAAGAGGAAAGTATGGAGTAAGGGAAACTGAGCTCACTGCCCATCTATAGAGAACAGATTCCACTGAGTTCCAGCCAACTGCTACCATCTGGGAATGTGGGTCCAATATTGTCTGATCATCCCAGGTTTCAAGAAAAGCCAAATATCCAGATTTTAATCTGAAATATTTTTGGCAACTATTCATATTCTTCATAAACATGGGCCTGGCCAACACTATAAGCCAAACAAAGCCAGCAGTTGCTGGTTTTCAAACATAGATCTACACAAATGTTTTCTGAAAATTGCCATGTGTAGAGTATTATAAAATTTTAAAAAATGGAACAGGAAGGCTTTGAGTCTTTTCTAATTGCTTTTTTAAAATATTAGTTGGGAAAGAGAAGCTATCCACAGATGATACAAATAAGAGATATAAATTAGAATAATAGGAAACCACCACAGATGGCCAAAATTATAACTAAATTTTGTGAATGGGAATTCTTGTATTAGGACTAGTACTGCTTTATAACTCTGATAACAGTTATATAGGACATTTTAGAAAATCTTACAAAGGATAGAGAAAAGGACAGCAGCTCACGAAAGGAGTGGAGTAGAGATGCTTGAAAAATCTCATTGTGGATACTTTGAAAAATTCTTACTGTGGAAAAAATTCACTGAATTCAAATTCCCTTAGGCTTCCATGCAATTAATTCTTCTGGGGCTCCCATTGCTGCAATTCAGCATTTCCACCCAAACACAGCTGTTCACAGAGGTTTCTGTTCCTCAACTCATTTCTATCAGAAATGGGGAATATTTGTCTGCAAGAGGCCACATGGGTATTTTCAACATCATTCACGGACTATACAAGAATCGTAGGTGGCAGCAGGTGGCTTGTAAGAAGCATCGTGCCTGTCATGTCACAGAGCAGACAAAATTATTTCACAGCCCTTTTATGACCTGTAGACTGGATATTCCCAACTCTGCATGATCTCTCCGCACTTAAATGATGCTTTTCTTCATGGCTAATATCTAAATCAACATCTCTGGATCTACCATCACCAACACACACCTACATTTCAAATCCCTGCAAATAGCTTCTACCCAGGGACAGTCTAGGATCAGAGCATAGCAGCAGTGAGTCTCTCATGGCTGAAGACAGAGTTTCTCAAGGAAGACAATCAGGGCATAATTGGGCATTTGAAAATATATTCTTCTCTTGAATTAGGTTAACATAAAAGAAAATAACAAGGAGATATTACCCAACACACTTGGGAAAATGACTGTTATTCAAAAAATAATAAGTGTTAGAGAGAAGCAAACCCTATATACTATTAGTGGGAATGTAAATTGATGGAGTCATTATGGAGAACAGTATAGATATTTATTTAAAAAATTAGAAATTTAATGCCTTACATCTATACCACTTCTGGAAATTAAAGATATATAAGCAGCACATGTAAACTGAATATTATTTACATTATTTGTTATAACCAAGAGTTTCAAACAAGTGTCCATAAACTGATAATTGACAAAGAAACTGTGATATCTATGCACAAAGGCATATCACTCAGCAGTAAGAGATGAAATCCGTCATTTACGACAATAGGAACAGACCTTGGGAGTGCTATGCTTGATCACTTGATCACTTGAGTCCCGTTATTAATCAATTTGCTCGAGCGGGCGCCAGTAACATTTCCATTGAACCCTATCATGTGCCAATGTAGCCCAATGGCATCTGGTTGATTCAGGAATATGAAGAGCCTCAAAGCGTTCCTTCAGTGTCTTTACAAGGAAGTCTGACCATCTTGTAGGTGGGCGGCCACGTGATCTTTTGATATCCCGTGGGATCCAGTCAGTAATGGCTCTAGTCCAGCGGTTGTCTCCAAATCGCATTACATGTCCAGCCCATCTGATTTTCGATGCCTTGGCAAACGAGACAGCATCCCTGATTCTGGAATAGCGACGGAGGTCAGAACTCCGGTTCCTTCTCTCACTTGAGTGAGGCGTGATATTCCAAGCACAGCTCTTTCGATTCCTCTCTGGGAGACCCGAATAGCATTCTCATCCTGCTTTCGTTGGGCCCAGGTCTCTGAGGTGTATGTTAATGCAGGGAGAACGGTGGAGTCAAAGAGATGTGCCCGGAGCCGGAGGTTCTTTGTCCTTTTAGCTATTTCTTCTATGCCTTTGAAGGAATTCCATGCCTCTCTCGGTCCTCCTGCGCAGCTCAGGTTTTAGGTCGTTCATCATGTTGATTTCTCGACCTAGGTACACATAACTGCTGCATTCAGAGGTGTTTGTTCCATTGAGAGTGAATGGGGCCTCTGGAACTAGTTCATTTTTCATGAACATGGTTTTCTTTAGATTCAGCTGTAGACCTATCTTTCCACATTCTCGGTCAAAGTCAGCCAGCATTTGTGCCGCTTGGCTAATGTTTGGTGTTATTAGAACGATGTCATCAGCGAAGCGGAGGTGGTGTAGTTGCCGACCATCTAACTTCACTCCTATTCCTTCCCATTCTAATTGTTGCATGATGTTCTCGAGGGTGGCGCTGAAGAGTTTTGGTGAAATGGTATCACCCTGTCGAACCCCTCTTTTGACATCAACGATCACTTCTTTGTAGAATGGTGAGATCCTGGTGGTGAATCCGTAATACAGCTCACGA
Source organism: Cryptotis parvus (assembly GCA_021461705.1). Classification (NCBI taxonomy): domain Eukaryota; kingdom Metazoa; phylum Chordata; class Mammalia; order Eulipotyphla; family Soricidae; genus Cryptotis; species Cryptotis parvus. The sequence goes on along the minus strand of JAJIBD010025902.1, from coordinate 92,152 downwards.
AGGATCTTGATGTATTGGTTTTGAACACCCTGTTTGGCTAGGGCTTCGATGACTGCTTCAGTCTCCACAGAATCAAAGGCTTTCTGTAAATCAATGAACGTGAGACAGAGCAGCATCTTTTACTCCCTACAAACCTCAATGAGCTTGGTTACCGTGTGGATATGGTCGATTGTGCTGAATCCTTTCCGGAAGCCTGCTTGCTCGCATGATTGTCCTTCATCTAGTGTTCTGCTAATCCTGTTCAGGATGACTCGTGTAAACAGCTTGTAGATGACAGACAACAGGCAGATGGGGCGATGGTTGCCAATGTCGTGAATGTCTCCCTTCTTGAACAGTAGAACTGTCCTGCTGGTTTTCCAATGGGAGGGCACCTTGCATTCGGACAGGTAGCGTGTGAAGAGTCGAGCTAGTGTATTGATGAGTACCGATGGAAGATTCTTCAGGTGTTCGGGTCTGACTTTGTCTGGGCCTGGTGCTGTTCCCTTCTTTACCGACGAGATAGCATGTCGGATTTCAGAAGGGAGAACGTTGGGAATGACATATCCATCCTGTGGAATTTGGTATGTGGGCAGGTGGATGTGGCTATCAAAGAGATTTGAGTAGAAGTCCTGGATAATCTTCTCCATTGCTTTTCTGGAAGATGTGATAGATCCATCAGGGCGTCGGAGGGCAGTCATCTTGGTCTTATAGTTGGCAAAGGACAGGCGGGCAGTGCGAATGCTTTTCCCGGATTCTGCTGCATCTTCCAGTATTTCTGCTCTTCTGTCTTTGAGGTCTTCTTCTATCGCTTCTCTGCACTGTTTAGCAAGCTTGGATGTTAGCCTTTGGTCTCCTGAGGCTCGCGCCTTGCCACGTTGGTGAATGAGCTCGAGAGTTTCTGTAGACAGGCGTACTTTTTGTGTCTTTCTCTCTCTCAGCATTCTTCACACAATCATGGAGGTGCTGAACCAGCCGGTTGTATTCTTCATCGATGTCGTCAATGATGGTATCTTCCCATGTTGCTGCAATGGTGCCAAAGAGTTCCCAGTTGGTGGTCGTTCTGGGAGTTCTCTTCTTAAACTTTGCAGCCTTTTCTCCCCGTTGTGGGAAGTAGAATTTTGCACGAAGGAGACGGTGGTCTGATCCTGTTTGGAATTTGGGGACGACAGCTACATCGGTCAGACAAAACCATCGATTGAAGATGATGTGGTCAATTTCATTGTGAAACTGTCCGCCAGGAGATTCCCATGTCCAACGTTTCACTTAAGCTTTCTGGAACTGTGAGTTCCCATGAATGGTCTTGGTGGACATGATGAACTCAGATAGTCTCTCACCCTGTTCGTTCCATTCTAGGCCATGGGTCCCGATGTGGAGTTCTTCAGTCGATCTTCTTGGTCCTATCTTGGCATTAAAATCACCGACTATTATCTTGTAGAAGGTGTGATCTTTTTATAGAACTCCTCCAATTCCATGTAGAATTTCTCAATTTCATCTTCTTTGTATGTGGATGTTGGTGCGTAGACAATGAAGATAGAAATTGCTGGCAGTGGGCCACATCTCTTCAAGTGTAATTGTCCTATCCTGTTTGTAAGGCATTCAAATGAATCAATGTTTACGGCCATGTTCGTGTTGACAAGGACACCAACGCCACTGATGCCTCTTTTGTCGCATGTTCCAAGGAACAATTCTTCTCCGGTGTCAAATACAGCATGATGCAACTGACGCCTCCTCGTCTCAGTCAGACCAATGATGTCGTACTTGATCTTTCTTGCTTGCAGCATCAGATCCTCAATATATGCTTCCGATGCCAGTGTACTTGTATTGAAAGTACAGACAGTCATTTTAGTCCTTCTTCATTTTGGCAGCCTAGGATGGCCATGAAATTTTGTCTGGCACTGCTTGTTTGCCTTTCTTACTGCTGCCGTATTAAGGGCTCTTTCGGGGTCAGGAAAATAAACATTTCTGTTACTGGTGCTATGCTTAGATTTAAAAAAAGAGTCAGACACAGTGATAGGACAGAAGGTAGGGCATTTGCTTTTACATTCAGCTGACCTGGGTTCGATCCTCAGCATCCCATATGGTTCCCTTAGCATCACCAGGAGTAATTCCTGAGTGCAGAGGCAGGATTAATGCCTAAGCATTGGGTGTGAACCAAACAAAAGCCAAAAAAATGTCAAAGGATATATAACTTAATTCAATATATAAAGATAAATAAAACAAAAGAGTAAATTAAACAAAGCAAAAATGAAATTTTGGTCTATATGACCAAATAAGTGGCTACCAGCAGGTAAAGGGAAGAGCAGGAATACCAGGTAAAGGGAGTTAACTGTGTAGCAAAGAAGAGAATTAGGCTTCAGTGTGAAATTAATGCAGTACACTAGTCTATATGTACTGCATTGCTGAACTCGTGTTGCTTTCATACTTAACATCTGAAATTATCATTACAATGCAATAATATTTCAGTAAGAAGTGACACAACTACCACCCAACTACCACCCCAATCCCCACCCCCCCAACCCACTCCTACACTACCACCTATATCCACCTTCCCCCTCCATCTCACTCCTGCCCTTGCTCAGTTTTAGTAACTTGGTAAGTTTCACATTCAGTTGTCTTTCACTCCTTTTTTATGCTATGCTTCTATATATCATATATAGATATGGGTGGGTGTGCCTCTCTTCTGGGGTAGCTGTCATGGAGGTAGAGGAAAGGGCGGAGCCCAAATCTCAGCTCTGAGTCTGTGGTCCCTCCCCTGCACATGTGAGCGAACCCTTGGAGCAACATTGGACTTGGCCAGGGGGCTGGCTGAGCACCTTACCAGGAGATCAACTCCATGGATTGCTTCCACATGGGGCCAGCGGGAGCAGCACATCTGTGGGTCTGGAGTGGATGGGTCTGGATCTCTCCCAGGGCTGTTCCAATATTCTTAGATAATACTGATTTTAGGATAAGGTCCTTACCAGGATCTTTCACATTTATACACTGTATACAGTTCTAGACAGATTCTAACTGATACAGCCTAGCAAGAAGCCAGAGCAACCCACACATCATGTGGTCAGTCATTCTCAACATCCAGACTCCATAGTTACTCAGAGCTCCATCCAAGAGAAAAACCTGATCTTTTCCCTTTAAGTTTCATCAGTAAACGCTCGAGATGAGAGCCTTCTACTGAGAGCATACCACCTACACGGCAGAGCCTGGCAAGCTACACATGTTTTGTTATGCCAAAAACTAGTAAAAATTATGGACCTCAATTCCATGACCTGAAGAATGGTTTGAGGCTCTTCCTGTCCCTGGAGCAAGCAGATGCCCTTGGGCTACACTTGCTTATGATAGGACGTATGGAGATGTTACTGGTGCCCGCTCAAGCAAATCGATGAACAACGCATTCATCAAGACAGTGATACAGTGATAGAGTGAGTGATATATCATAGATATAAGGGACATCATTCTATTTATGTCTCCCTTCTTCTGACTGACTTTATGCATAATGATACTCTCAATTGCACCATATAATGGGAAATTGAAAGATTCCATTTTTGCTTATTGCAAGTAATATCCCATTCTGTATATATACCATAACTTCTTTATCCAGTTATCTGGTTTTAGATACTCAAGTTATTTTCAGATCTTGGCTATTTTGAATAGTACTTCAATGAACATATGTGTGTAAATGTCTTTTTAGAAACAATGGTTTTTTAGTCTTTGGGGATATAAATGTTAATAAGTAGAACAGAAAGTCCTTTTTGATCATGGAGGGATAGTACAGAGGGTAAGGTATTTTCCTGGCATCTGACTGACCCGGGAAGGAAGGAAGGAAGGAAGGAAGGAAGGAAGGAAGGAAGGAAGGAAGGAAGGAAGGAAGGAAGGAAGGGAGGGAGGGAGGAAGGAAGGAGGGAGGGAGGGAGGGAGGGAGGGAGGGGAGGGAGGGAGGAAGGATGGAAGGAAGGAAGGGATGGAGGAAGGAAGGAAGGGAGGGAGGGAGGGAGGGAGGGAGGAAGGATGGAAGGAAGGGAGGGAGGGAGGAAGGAAGGAAGGAAGGAAGGAGGAGGGAGGGAGGGAGGAAGGAAGGAAGGAAGGAAGGAAGGAAGGGAGGGAGGGAGGAAGGAAGGAAGGAAAGGAAGGAGGAGGGAGGAAGGAAGGAAGGAAGGAAGGAAGGAAGGAAGGAAGGAAGGGAGGGAGGGAGAGGGAGGGAGGAAGGAGAGGAAGGATGGAAGGGAGGGAGGAAGGATGGAAGGAAGGAAGGGAGGGAGGAAGGATGGAAGAAAGGAAGGAAGGAAGGAAGGGAAGGAAGGAAGGAAGGAAGGAAGGAAGGAAGGGAAGGAGGGAGGGAGGAAGGAAGGGAGGAAGGGAGGGAGGAAGGATGGAAGGAAGGAAGGAGGGAGGAAGGATGGAAGAAAGGAAGGAAGGAAGGAAGGAAGGAAGGAAGGAAGGAAGGAAGGAAGGAAGGAAGGAAGGAAGGAAGAAAGGAAGGAAGGAAGGAAGGAAGGGAAGGAGGAGGGAGGAAGGAAGGAAGGAAGGGAGGGAGGGAGGAGGAGGAAGGAAGGAAGGAAGGAAGGAGGAGGGAGGAGGAGGGAGGAAGGAAGGAAGGAAGGAAGGAAGGAAGGAAGGAAGGAAGGAAAGGAAGGAAGGAAGGAAGGAAGGAAGGAAGGAAGGAAGGAAGGAAGGAAGGAAGGAAGGAAATCCTTAAACTTTGCTATTTTCATTTTCCATGAGTCTGTTTCATCCAAGAAATTCTTACATGACCTCAATAATTAGTGCTAATAAATCCTAAAACAATTTCATTCTAAGAAGTTTGAATTAGGGGCCAGAGTGATAGCACAACGGGTAGGGGTGATTGCATTGCATGCGACTGTCCCAGTTGGATCCCCGGCACCCCATACGGTCCTCCAAGCACTGCTAGGAGTAATTCCTGAGTGCAGAGCCAGGAGGAAGCTCTGAGTACTGCCAGGAGTCACCTCCCCAAAAAATTAAAAGTTTGAATTATAGAGCCCCATAGAGTTGTTACCCATAGTTTAAGAAGCTAGGGTATGGATGTGCAACTGCTTAATTATATAGTCACCATCTGAAAGACATCTTGATCATTACAAGTTCTGGAAATTATTAATAAAGCTTCAGTATATGTGGATGTGAAAGTTTTATGTGAACAAAATCACTGAGTTCCTCAGGTAATTACCACCAAAAAACAAGTATTGTATTGTGTTGTATTGTGTTGCATTGTGTTGCATTGCATTACGCTGTGATGCGTACTGTATTGTATTGTATTGTATTGTATTGTATTGTATTGTATTGTATTGTATTGTATTGTATTGTATTGTATTGTGTTGTATTGTATTGTATTGCATTGTATTGTATTAAGTGTATGTTTTGTTTTGTAAGAAACTAAATAACTATTCAAACTGGATGAGTCATATTGCAGTGTTCTTACCACAATGTAAAGATCAGATTTCTTTTTTTTTGTGTGTGATTATTGTGTGTGTGTGTGTGTGCCATTATGTGCCATTTGTGCTGTTATGCGGTGATGTCAATGCTTTAAATTATTGGCCAGGTGAATAGATAAGGAATATTTTGCTTAATTCTAATGAACTTCCTGACATATAATATGGAAGATCTTTTTATGTGCTTCATAGCCATCTGTGTACTTTGCTTGGTGAAGTTATTTTAAGGGTTTTGGAATGTTTTTAAGAAAGATTATTTTCCTATTGTTGAGTTTTAAGAGTCTGTTGTATATTTCAAATAGCAGACTGCTATCAGGCAGCTGTTTTTTAGTGGGTGAGTACACGGGGCTGCTGCTTGGTGGGTCAGACAATGTCAGCCATCAAACCCAGGCTTCCCATATGCAAAGCATATGCTCCAGTCTGGCCTCAGACACACATTTTAAAATGTTCTCCCATTCTGTGCCTTGTCTTTTAATTTTATTCACATTGTCTTTTGCAAGGCAGATTTTTTTTTAAATTTAATTAAACCAATTATACCAATATTTTCTTTAACAAATTGCATGCTTTGTATTTTATCTCAAAAGTTATAGCCAAAACAAGGTCATCTAGTTTTTTCCTCTGCTATACCAAGGAAGTATTTCACATTACATTTAGGTCTGTGGGTCAATGGAGTTAATTTAAGAGTACATGATCCATGTCTAGATACTTTTTTTTCTTCTGATATGTGGATGCTCACTATTCTGACATGATTTACTCAAAAGACTTATCTTTACTCCATCACATTGCTTTTTCTCCTCAAAGTTCACTTGACTAGACATGTATCACTTTCAGAGTTTTATATTTTATTACTCAAGCTATTTGTTCTTTCACTTTTATCACTCTCAATTACTGCACATTTGTAGTGAATCTTAAAGTTGGGTACATTAGTTGTCTAATTTTGTTCCTCACCCTCAAGATAGTATTGATTATTTTAGATCTTATATCTCCATATAAGCTTCAAAAAAAAACATTCAGTATCTACAAAATTACTTGCAGAGATTTTATTTGATTTGTGATAAGTCTTTAGATTGAGAGCAGACAATTTGGTCTTTTCTATTTCCCATTTCCAGGAAAATGGATCTTTATTTAATTTTTTCTTTGTTTTCTCTTATCAGTATTGTACAAATACTGACTTTCGTGCATTGAACAAGCCTTGTAATCTTATTATAAAATCTACTTTCTCATAATGTATAATATCGTTAACATGGTCCTAAATTCAGCTTGCTAGTACTTTATTCATATTATGTAAATATAATTACAAAAAATATGACCATTGTATCCTTGTGATGTCTGTTTTTGTTTTCACAGGGGTAATAAATGGCCATATAGAATTAGTTGGAAAGTGGTCCATCATCTTGTATTAATTTAAAGTGATTATAAATGTTTTAGGTTAATTCTTTAAACATCTGGCAGAATTTATCATTTTGTCCTATGCCTATTATGGGAAGGTTTTTGACTAGCTCTTGAATTTATTTGTTATAGTTATACCCAGATTTTTTTATATTTCTTCTTATATTAATCACTTGCTGGTACACTGTAAAAAAAAAACTAACCTCCATTTCTGGGGTCAGACAAATAGTATAGTAGGTACGGTGATGTGGTACCCTGTATACAGCTGGCTCAGTTTTAATCTCCAGCATTTTACATGGTCCCCAAGCACTGTCAGGAATAATTTCTGGGTGCATAAACAGGGGTACCTCTTGAAGATCACTGGGTTACCCCCCAAAAAAATTTCCACTTCTGAACTATATAATCTGTGAGCAGACATTGGTTCATGGTATTTCTTTGCACTTTTTGTTTCTACAGTATGTAAAAATATTCCTCTTAGATTATTTATTTTAGTAATTTAAGTGCTTAAATTAATTTATTATAGTTGTAATAGGAGACACACGGCATTCTTCTAAGAGCACTGTATCAAGGGCCATGCCCATCAATATTTGGTTCAATGGAGCCTGTTGCAGTTGATTGGCTTATCAACAGTACAATGTGCAGGCTATTCCTGTTGGGGAGGTATAATTGCAATAACACTGGTAAAACCTCAGGGACTCATACATTTAAGAAAGTGATCCACCACTGAGATCATTTTTCTCTTCACTCTTGACTTAGCACTAAAGACATACAATATAGGCACCTGTCACATTTTTTCATGATATGGTAAGCTCTTTGAAAGCAAGACAGAATTTAAACTATCTTTGTAGTATTACTCACATTACCTAAGTATAACCCATATAGAATGCTAACGGGATGCTGCATGAATTTGTTAATGAAGAGAGTGATCCTGTAAATGACATGATAAGGTATATTTAATTTTTACATAAGTTTAAATACTTATAAGTAAAATTATATATAATTATTCTTCAACCCCCAAGTCACAAGCTTCTTACTGAGACCAGTTTATGCACATTTTAAGCCACATACAGTGAATTACCTTATGTTAATAAGACACTGATTTTATTCGACTTCAAAAATGTAACCACTAGTACTTTATAGTTTTAAATATATGAAGAAAATATGGAAAAATATTTTATTTGAAGATTCATTTATTTATTTTAATGTTACTTGCTATAAAAAGAAATAGGTTGGAAATTGTAGATTTCTAATGAAATATTTTCCATTTCCCATAACATCAAACACAGTATATATTAATCACCTTTTCAATATGCAAACTTGCTTCACCATCAGGGTGTTGATACATTCAATCTTCTTTATGTGTATTTTTTTTTGTAGTCTGTGTTTTCCCATGTCTCAGTTCTTGAAAATATGTAAGATTAGTCTAGAGGTCTATGCAATGGTTAGTTTCTATTTTCAAAATGGAAATATTTTTAAAATAGGTCATGAATATAATTTATGTCATCTTAAAATTGAAAAAATGTAAAGAAAATTTAAATATCTCTAATTTTAACACCAAGAGTAAAGCCATTATAAAGTCAAGATCTTTATGAAATCAACTTTGTACTGAGGTCACACTCAGTTGGGTGTGGTTCTTAGATCGGGCATTGCATTTTGCTATAGTTCATCAATCCATTGGCACAACTTTTGATCCTCTGCCATTTCCCCATAGTCTGACAGCATTTTGTATCACATTATGGTTGAACCAAGAACTGCCATTCATAGCGAGCATCAGAAAGCAGATTAAAAACGCAGTTTAGAGTTTTGAAACACTTAAGTAAATTTCAAGTTCAAAGGGGTCTATCATATTGAGATAGGACACTTCAGAAACACTCGAGATTATATCTAGAACCTTTTCTTAAAGCTCAGTTCACAGCAAACTATTCAGACTATTTTATTTGGCCTGGTTACCTGATTTGACTTTCTATGACTTTGCCTTTAGTCATACTTTATCACTGTATCACTGTATCACTGTATTCCATTCATCATCGATTGGCTCGAGCGGGCACCAGTAACATCTCCACATGTCCTGTCTCATGCTAATAGAGCCCAAGGGCATCTGCTTGCTCCAGGAACATAAAGAGCCTCAAACCATTCCATCAGGTCATGGGAATGAGGTCTATAACTGTTACTAGTATTTGGCATATCAAATATGACATGGGTAGCTTGCCAGGCTCTGCCGTGGGGGTAGCATACTCTGGTAGTCATCTCTAAATCCAGCATTTATAGTCATACTTTTAAAAAAAATCAATTTGGATAAACATTTTGTTGATTTCATATGCCACTCCTGTAATCTTTCATGAATATTTAGATGACTTTCATTATGTTACTGAAAGGAATAATGGAAGTAAAGGGAAACAGACTGAATTCTACTTGAATTTTGCTAAACGCTGAGCTCCTCAGATGCAAGTTACCATTAATTTCTGTGTTGAGTTTTCCACTTCAAGTTTTGATCTCAGATATAGAAGGCCAATAATATCCTACTGATAGTTTCTAATATTGTATATATATGAATGAGTTAAGCAAATAATAATTAACAATAGTTTTAGTGGAATTATCACTAAATAAACCATGGATAGAATCTTATAGGAAATACACTCCATTAAAAATATTTATACACAGATATACAAAGCAAGCACAAGCTGTGTAACAGAGTAGTAACCCTAATATGACCTGTTTTATAGTAAAAGCCTTGAAAAGATCCCAGTAAATTACATAATTCACGTTTGAGTATAAACCAGAAGCAAATTTTGTAAAGTATATACTTTTTGTAACCTTATTTTTTAAATAATACATTTTTTTTCAAAATATAAAGACTTGGAAAACAATATTTTATGCTTTTGAAAGCAATGCATATTTCTGAGTGAGGATTATAGTAAGTTATAAAATAGTCATCCACTATAAAAATATAAATAAATAAAAACAAAATGACATCTAAAAGATATTTGTGTTACAAGAGATTGCTGTTAGATGATGAAACATTTAGTAACTTCATATATGCATGATAGTTATTAAATAGAATCCTACATCCACTATCACTTTATATGTGGTATGAATTCATAGATGCTGGCATTCTCCTTTACTATTTAAGCAATTTCATTGACAAGCCAAAATAGCTACTATTCTATGAGTACGTTATTCCTCTCTGGAAAATCTATGTGTTTATTAAACAGAAACCTTGATCACATCAAAATAGTTCCAAGATAATTTCAGTATTTTGAACCACATATATCAATAAAAATAGGAAGACTTAAAAATAGACAAGATAAAATAGTTCCAAGAAACCACCAAAATATTGCAATGAATAGAAAAAATTTGATCTATTGATTAATTTTCACCTTGGAAAATGTGGCCAAAACATATAGGTATTATTGCAAAGCAGGAACCTTTAAATGGGGTTGGTATACAAAAGAAGATAAATCAGGGTAGAAAACATCTCTGAGTAAAACAGACAATAATGAGATGCATGATGTTGAAGTTTCCAAGAGGAAGTGGCGATGCCATAGTTGAACAAGAGAGACACATAAAGAAAAACTTTAGACTATTTCTCTTACCTGAACAGCAGATTCATATACCTGAACCTATACCGGGCCTCTCCACATGGACAAAACTATCCCTAATTAAATGTCTATATTAATATTTTTCTTTCCTACCAGAGACATCATTTGAGAGAATCTTCCATCACAATAAAGAACATAGTAATTCACCCAATATCCTAGTCAAGTTCCTAGAAGCCATTGTTATTTCTTGCCTTTCTTATATTGTTTCTAACTCTATCCAGCCAGTCAGTAAGTATTACTGTTTCTGTCACTCAGAGTTTGATTTTTGTCCACTCTTCAACTCTAGTATTAAGACCCTAGTTCAACTTGCCACCATCTTTCCCCTCATTATACTTTCCTCAAGGGACTCCATTTTCCTCTCCCCTCAAGTTTAATCCACACACAGTAACTAGAATTAGCTTTTAAATTAAAATTAGGCCAGATACCTCCATAACTTATAATCTTCTAATAATGTGTCATGTTTCCTAGAATACAGTGAACAAACCAATCATGGTTTAAAGGCCTTTTGTGCTCTGTCACTTGCCTTTCTCTGACACATCATGCACAGTTCAAGAACATGGGGCTTAGGCTCTGGTCACAAAGACCTGAATTTTGTTTCTAGAACACACCACAATTACTGAGGTTCCAGCTAAAATACTGCTGTTTGGAAAGCTTTCCTCCCAAAAAAAAGTCTTCACTAAGAAACCATCTCAGTGAGAGGAAGTCTGTAGTGAGAAGATACTATTCAGGTATTAGCAACACTGTCACTTCCTCTAAGTGATCCACAGTTCTTTTCCTATCAATTATTACTTAACATATTCAACTTGTTTTATTGTCTTTATAGACCTATAACCACCTTTTAGAAAAATTACTAGTTTACATATTTATTGCCTGTATCCAAGCACAGGTATGTGATTTCCATGAAAATAAGGACTTTTCAGACTTGATACTCTAAATCAGTCTTTGCTTCATTCAAGAAAAATTCATGGTAATGCATTTGGTCAGATCTAGTAAGTGACACACACTCTATTCCGTATAAAAATCTGTCAGTTTGTTTAATATTTTCAATAAAAGGTGTTATGAGAATGTGCTATTGTACCACATTCAGCAGTACAAACAGCAGAAGGTAAAATCAAGCCCTATGTGATTTTAAAACAAATTCATCAAAAGGCTTGAAACGAAACAGGATTATTCCTTCAACAAATATTTAAAAATCTCTTGAAGCCATAGAAACATAGAATAGCTAGAAAAAATTGACTAAAAGTATCCTTCAGCAAGTCTCTCTGTTTTTAAAAATGTTTTAGTTAGAAGAAAATACATACATTATTGTTCTATAGTTCTATTTTCCTAAAGCTAAAAAGAACAGAAAAAGGGATTCAAATCAACAATCTCAACTGACGAAAGCATGGGATAGAAATCACAAAGAAAGCAAAGTCATGGGAGTTAAATATTACTCTGCCAGTGCTCAGCCAGAGCTCAGGAGGAAACTGGAACTCAAGACTCCTAATTCCAAGCTCAGTTGGTTTCCAGTATATCAAGTTGCTTGTATTCTCAGAGTTAAGAATAAAGTTTTTGGGGCCAGAGCCATAGCCCAGAGGGTAGGGCGTTTGCCTTGCACGTGGCCGGCCTGGGATTGATCCCCGGCATCCCATATAGACCCCAAGCAACGCCAGGAGTAATTCCTGAGTGCAGTGCCAGGAGAAACCCCTGAGCATTGCCGGGTGTGACCCAAAAAAAGCAAAAAAAAAAAAGAATAAAGTTTCTTCATCCTGACTGACCTGACTGAAAAGTAGTACTTGGGGAGTATATGGGATAAAAATATCTATTCTTCTGAGTATGGGGTAGGTGGAGAGGAGAGATAAACAAAATTTTAAATTAAATCAATAAAATATTTACAGTAAACTAATATTAACAACACTGACAAATCAGATTTTGAACTCTGAGCAATGTATTATGACATTTTACTACCTAATTATTGATTACAGTAACTTTCCCTAATGATAATTTGAGTACAGATCAGGGAGCATAGAAAAACATAGTATAGGTTTAAAATAAGGATTACTGACTGCTGGATTTTAGAAAAAACAATTTTGCTACCAATGAGAACTATTTTTTTCAATATGCTTAGAGATCATTTCTTAGAAAAATGAGGGTACATCACCAAGTATTTTGGAATGAGGGCTATTTTTCAGGAAGTTATAAAATTATGGGAGCATATATTTACCAAAACTATAATGTGAAGAACTGCATAAAGAATTCTGATAAAAAGTGACTCTATATTTATCTTCTTATCTTGAAGTAATGTATTTAATTATAATATTTTAAGAAGTATATCAGTAAACTTGTAACCTAACTAAAAACAATTACTTAAAATGTGAAAATAATGATCATAAATATAACTATTTAAAATGATTATGGAAAAGAATCAACACCAATCCCATGTTAATGCTTTCCTGGCACAAGGCTTAGAGTAAGCTTCCATTCCATTTATCCCTCGAGGTATGAAATCAATGCCCGACACAGATACACACAGAGTTAACCTAATGAAGGTGGAGTGTCTGGTCTCTTAGGGACAGAAGGGTGTCAACTGAACAAATAGTGGCCATTCCTGGCTCTCCAATTAATGAAAAGTAAGAACTACTTAAGGAATGCATTTACTATTTCACATATTCTTTCAGATGGGAGCACTGAAACTATATCAAAGCCAAAGTAAATCATAAAACTTAAACATATTTTATTCTTCTAATCGATATGCAAGTATTTATTGACAAAAGTTCTTCGACACGGAAGGAAATGGAATAGGGGATAAAATGATTTCATGGCAGGGCCTCATGGGTGGTGGTCAAGGAAAACTAAGACCACAATAAAGCTTTTACATTTTTTCACTTGTGAGTATACTGAGAATTTGGTCATTTTTTTAAATTTTTTTTTAATTTTTACAATTTGCTTTATTGTAATCTACTCCAGAGTGTAAGGTTATAATGCACTGAGGACAGAATACCAAACTAGGAATTAAACTGAAAGTCTGCTATATATACATGTTTATAATCATGCACCCAAATTTTATGTAAAGTCATAAGCAAAGTTACTTAAATGGCATAATATTGCTTCATTGAATATGGTAGTTTGAGAGAAGATGGACAGTGAAAGCCTGATGGAGGAGGCCACCAACTTAGTTTCATGAACAAAGGTTATTGGAAACCAGCTCATTAGTAGACCAAAAGTAGCAGTTGAAATTCATTCTCTATTGGAGGATTTGGTCATTTTGTTGTACAACTTCAGTCTGATGTATTTCTCTACTGTTGCAAAAAAAAAAAAAAACAATAGTTTGCAAAACAGTAACGTGTGTTCTATACACAAGACTCGCTGTATTGTATATAGAAAAAATAAAGAAAAGCCCAAACTACACTGTAAAAGATCAGCAAGAAAAAAATTGCAATGGCTCCCAATTTCTTTTTTTGTTCTCTCATTGAATTCAATACTATGTGAATCTAGTGATAAAACGCAAAATAACTTTTTAAAAGAGATGAACAAATGCTCCCATTTGATCGATACTTATTAACTCAAGAGAAGACACGGCTATCCTAGAGAAATTTCATTTTTAAATGGCATTTTAAAAATCAAGGCAATATATATTTAGGTAGCAGGGTTGTTGTTTCTTGTAAGTTTAATTACTGATCATTATGGTTCTGTGGGTAATTCTTCAGCCAGTTTATAGCATGAGACTTGAAGCATAAAACCCCCTTTATAAAAAAAAAAAAACTTATTTTGGAATTGCTGAATTGAATTTTCCAGATCATATTTAGCAAGACTAACCTTTATGTTTTGTGTTTAAAATTAAATGGCTAAACGGAAAAAAAATCTATTTTTAAATATCAAGAACTAGTTCCAAATTAATTCTTGTATTCTAAATAAGCGTGAGGCTGGGTTTATGAAGAACTTCCGTATTTACAAGTATCAGTGGGGCTTTTGACTTGCTGAATATCTTCCAGGAAGAGAAACATGATACAAGTTACATTTCCTGAGAGAGAAGTGAGAGATGCTTGGAGTTTATAGTAAGTCTTTCTTTCACAGCTGACATCCACCATCACCTGTCAAGTGAAAAGCAATTTGGCTAGTAGGGTCTAAAGTGTTTGTCTGAAATGCCTTGCCCCCCGAACTGGGTGATGATATTTGAATTCCTTAGTCACAGAGACACTGAAATCTTAGCCCTTTTTTTTTAGCCATGTTTGCAGAGAGGATTCAGATAGATTGTTAATGGGAAAACAAAGCATGGATGACTCTAATCATCTCACGCCTGTTATGATTAGCACTTGTTCACTGTGACATTGTAAATGACTACTCCTTGAAGACAAGTTCAGACAACATTTAAGGATGGGATGGAGAAGCACCCTTCAGAAATGGAGCCCTGGAAAACTAGTTTTTTTCAAGTGCCCTCATGCCAAAAAATGATAAAAACAAGTCCTGTGAAAAACCAACTGCTCTCCAAGAAGTCCTCTGAATTCTGAAGTGACCTTGTTGGTTCTGGGGGTCTGGCTTGTTTCAGGATTAGTCTAGATGATCCCACATCTAATTTAAAGCAGTGAATTTTTCCATTGGCATATATTCAGCTGTTTTTACTAGAATGCACTTTCCCATACCTTCAGTTTAAGCAGGTTTTGAAAAGTATAACAGATATACTCTGGTTTCTCCTCAGAACATAGAAGTCATTCACCTTTCATTTATAGTTTTTAGTGAATATAGTTCAAACCTTTTACCCTGGCACATAAAATCTTTCAGAACAGGACCTCCACCTAAATTTTCAGCCACCTTTACCCACTGGCACTTGCCTCTGTTTTCATTAACCACACAGGATTTCTCACCATTCTTCAAGTTGTCTTGACCTTTAAAATGGCCATGATGTTCCCTCTGACTACCTAATACCAAGTCCCAGCTCACCTTGCAAATTTGCATTTATTATTCAAGTCTGCTTTTCAAATCTTCTGTGAGAACTTTCCTGGCTCTCTCAAAATGATTTTATTGATTCATCAGATATTTCATCATAAACATACTTAAATGTTATTACTTTCCTTAATAGTTAATTGTTCCCAGGCAGAAGCAATTTGATGGCAAGGACCACTGTTGTATCCTCAATGCCTGGCCCATAGATTCCTCACTACATTTGAGAATTTTATAAAATACATTTGTTTGATGGCTAACATTGAAGACAAAATTAGAAATAATGGTAAAGATTATAGAATTATAAAATGTCTTATCTTCTGTAATTCTGCTGCAGAGAAAAGTTATGTATTGTTAATGTAGGCTACTCAGTAAAGAAGTAGGCCCTGTGGAGATACAAGACTGGTTTCCATATCTGCAAGTTCTACAACTTTGTCCCCCAGTGAGGATATACTGGTAGTCGGTTGAATTATACCTGTGACATATTATGCCCCAAAACATTATGCCTTCAGAAAAAATGGAAAGCCAAAGACAGAGTCACCATCTAAAGCATATAAACAAAACACAAGCATAGACAGACACACACATATGCGCCAGCCAGACTGCAGGGCCTTGTCATGGTACAGCACTTAAGACACTTGTCTTGCATGGGAGTGACCCAAGTTCAATCTTTGGCACCACAAATTATTCCATGAGCATTATCAGGAGTGATCCAGTGCACAAAGCCAGCAGCAGCCCTAAGTACTGGTTGGTATGACCAAAACTAAAAGTAAAAACAACAGTGATAATAAAAGCCATGGAGATAATTTGGCACTTGAGATTGAACAGGCATGAATGGAGCTTGACTGAGCCTGGTGGAGAAATATTTTCGTGAAGAGGATTGGACTCCCAGAAGAGGGTGGGGGCTGGGAAGTGCAGGGTACATGCATAACAAGATAAGGAGAGGGCACTTGCTTTGAAACACATGTGCAATTGACTTAAAAATCTCAGAAATAAGGAGACCTGCTTTCAAGAGGAAATGAAGGTTCTAGTTGTAAAAGTGTGAAAGACGGCAGGATGCACAACATGGGCACTGATGTTAATGATATCACTGGAACCCACAAACTAGCAAAAGCATGAGAAATTATGTGAACCAGAATGAGATCACCATTACGTTAAATGCGTTTTAAAATCAAAATAATCATAATAAAAGTAAGAAAATTTGAGAACATCAAGTGAGTGTTTTATTTAGGGCTTCTGTGTTAAACTTCATAGAATATGTAAGGTTCTAAGTGGCAGAAATAGTGGGCAAACTATGACAAAAAGAGAGAAATGGGTACACAAAGGCAATCTAGAGCAACATTGAGGTCACTGGCATTAAATATAGGACAGGAACATTGAAAGAGAAATGTTCGGTGTTCAAGAAGCCAGAGTCAAATATCAGTGGGTTAAAGGACGTGTGAGGAAGGGAATGGAGTCAGGAATGTTACTCCTTTGAGAAGTCTAGGACCAAAAGGGACGGCCACCAATGAAAATAAACCCTTAAACTCTAACAACAGAACTGAGGTTTACCAGAGGGCTGAAAGGACTAGAAGTGTCCTAAAGACAGAGGCAGAGAGTTTTGGTCCTTTAGTAGACATGGAGATGCAGTAACTTTGTACACCAAAAGCATAAACATAATTGCTATTGTAAACAAAAATTACTTCAATGCTTTAAAGAGTTAATAATAAAAAAAATAAAATGGATTATTAAATAAAAATATTTCTATAATAGGGAAAGAACATATACGTAGACTGAGAAGTCAAGATAACTTGGAAAGGACCTTAAAAATAGCAGAGCCCTCCTAACAGACAAACGGGGTCACATGTAGATCAAGACTTGGAAGAACCAGACTGAAGGAAGATTAAAAGCACAAGTGAAAGGGTTAAGCTTTGAAATCAGGGGGCTGCCTCTAGAGAGGACAGCTGAGGCAAAAGAAATTACGAGGTGAAAAGGACTGAGATGGTTCAAATAAGAGAAATAACTTGGGAATAAAACATCTGGTCAATTCAATCTCACATTCAACCAACCAGATGTTAATTCTACATGCCATTATCATGCATATCCATATTAATTAAAATTTTCATCGGCCATTCTATTGCTTTCAAATGACATAGACATAGGTCTGGTGAGAAGAATTATTAAATTAAAATTTTTGGATAGACTACTTTTTTTATCTATAATTACAAAAATGTCATCTAATCTAAAAGAATGTGTTTTAGAAAATGTAAATGAAGCAATAAACAAGACATACTGAGCTCATATGAATTACACAAAATAACAAGCAATTTTGGAACTATCCTGCTAATTTTCTGATTTGTGTTGTTAAATTGAGATAACTGTGAGGATAAATTAATGATTTACTAGATAGAAAATTGTTTTCAATTCAGTGATAAATTTCAAATTTTATCACTAAAAGCAGTGCTCAAACTTACTATCTTATGCTGTGTCTCAGAATGGGAATTAAAGTGCCCAAAGCTATTTACTGAAACATAGAAATATCCTATCAGTCTACAAGAAAAGTCTAATATTAAATTGTTAATCCAATTCTTAATCTCAATAATAACAAAATACCATTTGTTTGCTATATTAAATTCTCAGGGAAATTCAGAAATTAAAGGAAATGCTTAAATTTCATTTATAATTATAAAAGGAATCAATTTGAAGCCACTTAATAGAAATAATTCCAAAGCATTTTTTTTTTTGCTTTTTGGGTCACACCCTGCGATGCTCAGGGCATTTTTAATGAACCAAATAAGATAAAGGTGACTGAAATAGCACACGTTTGCCTCTTCTATCTGTATACTTTGAAACCCTGCAATTTATCCTCCACAAATATATGCCTACGATCCTTATCCAAACAAAAACCCTGCCACTCCTTATAAAACATGATTCATTAGACTTAAAAGTTAGTGAATAAACAATTTAATATATAGTTCAACAATAGAAGTATGATAATTGATGTCTACTGTCACATTAGACCAAATAATGACAAAATGGAACAGCTTATGGTGACATTTGCCTTATTATGACTTGGGTAGGGGGTTTTCCCAAGTAGTGCTGAAGGGCGTCTGGGACACTGCTAGAAATAGTTGGCTAACCAGGCAAATGGTTCAGGATTCAGTAAATCGGTCAGGAATTAAACTTGGGGCATTGATTACATAAGGCATGCCCCACGATCTCTGAGATCTCCCCAGATTTCTAAGTTGTACATTTAGCTGCTAATTAAAAACTCTCAAAACTAATGACATAAGAACATTTTAGGAAAAATAATTTACATATTATTTTCCATTATAGTAAATAAGCTCAAATTCTCTGTCCTTTACATAGCATCTACAGTCATCAGTATCTGTATATTTCAACATTTAAGAGACTAGTTGTTAAGTGCTTCTTTCCAAAGTAAAATAAATAAGACAAAACAAATAAAATAAAATAAATAAGAACCAACATGATCAGTTACACTTTTTACATTTCTAAGCAATATTAAATTGTATTTAAATTTAGCTTAGCTAAATTTGATAATAAAAATTTTTTCCAACAATCTAATAAACGGAAATGCTGAACTGATATTTTCTATCATATTCAATTCTATTATCATTTCTTTAGAAAGTAATACATTATTGAAACATTTAACATATCTGGTTTTCCTAGAGAAAAATTAAGTAGTTTCCTGAAACAGGTTCTTATAATGAGGAAGTGAATTTTTCACTTATACATTAATATGTAGCAAGATGCTTAAATTTTGTCCAAATAATATAATCTGATGAAATTGTGGGATAAAAAAATCAGAAATGGTGAAACTATCTGACCTTTCTTCATATCTAAAGAATGCATAATTAATGACTAACCTTACATTTTTGCTACACCAAACTATAGTTAAGGAAATACATTGATGGCATAGGAATCATGTTACTGTCCATTTATTAAAAAAAAATGGAAAAATTCTAAGTCACATTTCCTTATATAGGAAACTTCCTATCTATAAAATGAAAGACTGTCTCACAGGAGAATCCTCTCACATGAGGATCCCTAACCAGTCTTTCTCTATAGTTTAGTGGAACTATGAAGTAATCCTTTCACAATGTTTAGCAATTAGAAGCTTCAGTACTAGAGTTCTGAACATAGTTTTCAGCCTCAGAATTTAACCAGGATTGAGAACTTGGAGAAGTCCCAAAGAAGAGCAATAAAAATGAAACATGGTTTAGAAAACCAACCCTTATTAGGGAAGGAATGAAAATAATGAAAATCTGCCTTGTGGGTGATGCTAAAGGAAGTATAGCCTTTATGAGAGAAGGGGTGGAATTGAGCCCTGTAGCCTAAGCTAGAATGATAGAAAGCAATACAACTGGTCAAGGTTAAGAAGTATAGCTTTTCTCCAAACAGTATATCTCCCCAGTGTGTTCTAGGGAAGCAAAATTCACTAGTTTAGTTCCAGAGCTTAGCAAAGTATTTAGTCTACAGGTGTTCACAAAATGCTTACATGTGAATTTGTAACCCCAAAACAGTTTTTTAAACAACATTGCATGAATTTTTTAAAATACAAAATAAATTCAATAAAACATGAATATTTCTTAATAAAAAGATGAGTGCTGAACTAGTCTGCATTCATTATAGTGATTCATTGAATGCTACTGCTCTCATCAACCCTTAGGTAGAACAGAAACATTTCAGGGAAATTTAATTTTTAATTTCTATAATATGTTAGTTTTAAGTTTAGTGACAAAAATTTTAAATTACAATGTCTAAAGCTCCTGAAGATATTGGGCAATATGCAGAATAGAGAACTAAAAAATCTGACTGTGAACGTAATTA
This sequence comes from Cryptotis parvus, assembly GCA_021461705.1. Lineage (NCBI taxonomy): Eukaryota > Metazoa > Chordata > Mammalia > Eulipotyphla > Soricidae > Cryptotis > Cryptotis parvus. The sequence continues at coordinate 72,000 of JAJIBD010025902.1, read as the reverse complement.
GATGCATATATCAAGTTTTCTAAAAACCAAGCTAGTAATTCCAGTTCAAAAAAATCAATCTTATAGAAAGAATCCTAAAACAGGAGGAAACAACTTGTTTATATGTGATAGTATTGTTTATAATAATAAAAATGTAACATGAAGGTCTGTGTAGAAAAGATGCCCTGGTGGTGAGTCATTCAGCAATAGCAAAGACAAACTACATATCATGCTGTCATCCATGTAATGGTTTCTCCAGTATTTACAACTATTTCTAAAAAGAACCTATGGTTCAAGAAACTTTAAAAACTCCTAAAGCACAATAAATGCCTTCCAAATATATAATGCACATTTTCCTACTTGCTGAGGATTAATTTATAAAAATAGAAATCACAAATAAGAATAGCTCCTGTCAGCTCTTTGTTTTTTTAATGTGAAACTCTGGAACTAAACAACCTTTATTCCAAAAAAGCAAACCATCAATTTTGTAAAGGAGACACAGCAAGACGATGCCTCTTCTCTAGACGTTATTTGCAACAAAAAGCTAAACGGAACCACATTTGTCAATTATGTCACTTCGGTTAGCCTCATTTTGTTAAAATTAATCTGCATTTTTATTGTTTCTCATACATAGCTTTGTTTTACTCTGTTCTTAGGAACCTATCAGTTGCCAAAACAAAAAAAGTTCACAGCAATCACCTTAAACCAGTCTACAGTCTTAAATCAGTCTATAAAACATTTAAGCAATTCTCCACTTTTTACTTTTTGCTACTGGGTCAGGGGATTCTAATTTGCTGAACCACATGACTTCAGACGCTGTCCCACTACAATACTCCAACTTACAAGTAGTTATCAGCCTCAGTGTCTGAAGTAAGGGATCTTACCATTCCTGTGTTCACGACTAATGCAGAAAACTAACTTCCTTCTACAACTGACAGACGGATTTCCCCAATGACAGGAGAATATGGATATGTTGCCCCCTCAGAATCAACAGTGTATAGAAATTTAATATTCATCAACTCCTCTAAAACTTTTGACTGCTAAGACACTTTTTATTTAAAACATGCATTACGAAAGTTACTAATAAAATGAATTAAAGATATCATATAAAAATATAAACTGTTCTTGATGAATACATTCCATTATATATTTTCTCATCATTTTTCCCTGAGAACTTGAGAAATCATTTAAAGATCATCACTGTAGGATCACCTATGACACAGTTCTCACTGTATAAGAAATAGTAAATTATTCTTTTTCAAAATCCTGTATATTTTTACTGTTTGTCATCCCAATGAACAGTGAAGAAAGGGACATTAATTTAAAATAAATTAAACTTATAAAGCCCCTCTTATGTTCCCTAAATCTAGGTCACCTTTAAACATATGTGTATATGGAGGGACCCTTGCAAAGTAACCTTTAAGGAAAAAAACTCCCAAGTTACCAACACTCATTAGATTTATTTCTCATGAATCCCACATGGAAGATGTCAAAAAAAAAGCTCAGATACGCAGATAAAAATTCCTATTTTCCATATAAACAGCATCTGCCTTTTCCCATGATGATTCTGCAGGGCAACTTATTTACAAATATATAAATAGCTGCAACTTTACTCCAGTCTCATTGAAAAATTAAAATGGCATCATGCAAGAGAAGTATCCTAGCATACTTGGCACAATGAGTGAAATGTAAGTGGAGATGAGCCAAGCCACTTGACACCCCTAGTCAGCTTAACCAGATACCCTCCAGTTTCCTGTAGTGGCAGTACAAGGTTTCTGCTCTGGCAGAGCCAGAATTCACTTACATTGAATTGCACCCAGATCTGGCAGTGATTTAGAGCCAAGGTGGGAAAACAAATTTCATGTCATACCTAGTATTTACTTTCTAACTATGGCAGAGGTCTTCCAATGTAACAACTTAAATTTAGTTAATTCTTCTTACAGACAAGTCAGGTGAATTTTAAAAGGTTTTCCTTGCAATTTGACCACTGGCCCAGAACAACATGGATTTAGTATAAGGAAGAAGAAACATGAGAAAAAAAATGTTCTAACATTTGAAACAAAATTTATTGTCTTTTTTAAATTCATTAAAGTTATCTACCAGTAGATAAATATCTAAACACATACTTATAAGTATGTGAAACCATACTGATTTTTCTTTACTGTACATAAATAGTCTAACATGGAACTATGCCCTGAAGGTTTAATGCCTCCGTGAGAAGCACCTAAACACCACCCACAGTAGCAGGTCTATGCAGTTTTATCTGCTGAAGTGCCCTGCCTGAAAATCACCCATTATATTCGCCAATATCAAAGTACACTCTTCCTTTACAGTCTTATTTCTTACCAAATTAATGAGCAGTTTACTTTTAAAGAACCATATCATTAAACTAAAAGTATCTAAAATATCTCAAATTAAAAGGCTTAAAAGGAATGATTAACTAAGGGAAAAGTGAGTTACAAACCTAGTTTATAAGGAGCATCTGAGGATAGGAAAGGAGATGCTTAATTCTGTTTCCCTTTTCTAGGACTCAAATTCTGAGATTCTCAACTTATTATCTGGTTATCTCAACTTGTCATCTTGTTAGTTAAATATTAGTCTAACTATCCGAAGGAGAAAAAATATGAATGTGTTCACACAAAATATCTATATTGCACATTAAATCAAACAAATTTTGGTTATTTTTAAAATTACATCATATGTATATACTGTATATCCATATGTATATCAAATATCTTTTTGCATTAAGATTTTTTTCTGGACATATTGGGAATCTTAAATAAAAACAAAATTAGGCGCATCACCCAGTAGAGTTCAGTTAGGCCTGGTTGTGTAGAGCTTGGGCTGACAGAAGGATAGGAGGAGAATGAAGGCTTGTTGTAGGGATCAAACTTCCCAGCCCCTGGAATGTTCATTTTCCACGCAAAAAAAATTCAATATCTTGACCAGATACCCTATTTGCATTTTGATGGCTCCATTCTCTAAATTAGTAACTCTCTGTCCTCCAATAACATACATTGTGAGCTACATGGGAAAATAGTTTTGCCTTGAATAATTGCTGACCAATTCATTGATAGTGTCAAAGTGCAAATCTGTTCCCTTTCTTTTAATCCCAGGTTTATAAGCAGACAATAACAAAGATAAAAATGAATATTTTGACATATGTATTTTGGAATGAATTGAGTATCAAACCCAAAAAACGAAACTGAAAAGTCAGTTTTCCTTATTCTACACAAAATATAAGAGGAATATCATTACACTGTGTGGCTGAGACCCAATTATGAACAGCTTTGTATTTGAATGTCTCACTATGGTAAAATAAAATTTAAAAAATAAATTAAAAGAAAAAGGGGAATGCCATTGAGCAAATTTTCTTTCAATTTGTCATGGAGTATATAGTAAATGAAAGTGAATTTATCTATTTTTTATTGCTACATTTATGCTATCCTGTTTTAAAATTCACATTTTTATAAATAAGTACCAGAGCATAGCACAGCAGGCAAGACATTTACTTTACAGGCAGCTGACCCAAATTTAATCCCTCGCATCCTATTGAGTGCAACTTTAAATCACTCAATAGCGATTAATAAATAAATCAACTTTAAACACATTTATCACAACATTCACCTTTTAAAAATTCAGTCACCAATAGATGATTTTATTTTCAAACAAGTAATTTGGAAACTCCTTAGAAAACAGTAACACTATTAAAAATTATTTAAAGTATTGTTATTTTACTTACATAGCATCTCTAATCAGAAGTGCACTCCCCAATCGGAAGCATGGTTTTCCACCTTCACAAAATGCACGTCTCAGGGCAAAGCTTTCTCCGAGGTCAAAACCTGAAAATTTTTTGACAAACTATTTAATCCAGCAGTTTCATTAAACTTAGTAGACTCAGTGATATTGATTTTCAAATGACATTTTTGGTTGTCTTTGTCCATATACTTATTTAACTCAAATAAAATCATGCTATATCTATAGATTTATTTAATTCAAAAAAAATTTCTGCTATTTGAGATTAGTAAAGTTCCTAATTCATTTTTCTCCTTTTAAAATATAGAGGTATAAAAAAATACTTCAAGACTCAAATATGGCCCTGCAATCTGGCTCAATGGTAGTTTCTGCCTTAAAGGCATGAGGCCATGAGTCTAATCCCCTGCACATCCCACATTGCAAAGGTCATTCTGAAAGCACTGTTGTTAAAATTGTGTGTATCACAGCCAGTGTGTGACCTAGTGTGCACTGCAACCAATGCTGTGAGCCTCAGTGAATACTGCAACCAAGAACGCAAGAACCAAAATCAAGTGTGTGACCCCAAATATCACAACAGAGGAAAGAGGAAATTAAGACTCTGATATTAATTTTCTTTTAACTCAGTCTTATTCTAATAAGCAATTATAGTTCATTATTGCAATTCTGAAATTTAACAACAAAAAAAGACATGGGCATGTTGATGTTGGTGGTATCCAGTACCTTTGTGCGCCAATATATAAACTTTAATGAGATTGTAAACACTTAGGGACTGAGGAGACATTACAGTGGGTTCAGCTTTTGCCTTGTCAGCAGCCAGATTGGGTTTGATCCCCAGCACCATATATGGTCCCTAAACTATGTCAGGAGTAATGTTTGAGCACAGAACCAGGAGTATAGTACTTAGCACCACTAGGAGAGTCCCAAACCAGCCCCACTCCAAAAAACAAAAAAAAAATTACACTCATACCAATGGTAGTTACACTGATCTAAACAGCAAATTGACACATACACATACTACACAAATGTCATGTGTCCCGCACCAGAACTATATAAGGTATAATCACGGGAGGCATTGGTAAAGAATACGAAGAACCTCCTCTCTGCTATCTCTGCCACTTCCTGTGAATCTGTAATTATTTAGAACAAAAAAATATAATGCTGATAAAATTCTTTAACTCAGTGAGAAGTTACGAGAAATTTAGAAAAGATCTTCAGCTGGTAAAACTTTAGGTCCAATCTATATTGCTCCACTTTCAGAGTGGCAATATCTTCAGTGACATTTGACACTGACTGGACAGACACACTTACACTTACGGAGGACAAACTACCCACATACACAGAAAAAAGTTCCTTTGTTAATATGTTTTACCTAAACATCAGGTAGCTGAATGTTTAAAAACATCTGTTATATGCTAAAACCTCAGCTTTTATACAGGTACATGCCATTTGGAGACTCAGTTTACATACTATAACAAGGTGCTTAATCATGAAGTTATGAAAGAGAGATAGACGAAAAGAAAAATACCTAAGCAATGACACTGACAAAACAACTCAAAGAGAAAACAACTGGGCTGGAGAGATAGCACAGTGGGGAGGGCATCTGCCTTGCACAGAGCTGACCCGGTTTTGATCCCTGGCATCCCATATGGTGCCCAGAACACTTCCAGGAGTTAATTCCTGAGTGCAGAGCCAGGAGTAACCCCTGAGCATTGCTGGGTATGACCCAAAAAAATAAAGAAACAAAAAAACAATTAAGGCATTTTAAAGCAACTTGAAGCATTATGGTCTGAATACCATAGTTATAAAAGTACAAATTAAATAAGGTCAGAATGAAAATATTTTTGAGGGTTCTAGTACTATTTGCATCACTGGTATAAGAGTTTGGGTGGATCATTAACTTCATGATTAAGCACCTTGTTATAGTAATGTAAACTGAGTCACCAAAATGGCATGTACCTGTATATGTTCCAAATAATTTTCATATTATTCCATTATTCTAATTGTTTTCTTATTATAAAGAGAATATTTTATTATTACAAAGAGAATTTAATGTTAGATGTTTGGCTTTTCTTTCTTCTAATCCTGAAATTCTAATTTACAACTAAAATAGTCATGCCAAATCACCTAGAAGAGTAGGCTTGCTAGTGACAATACAATGGGTAACTTCTAACCAGAGAAACTAAGTAGTGAACAAAGTATAATTAAAATATTAATATTACTAAGCTGAGGTGATACAACAATGGTTAGGGCATTTCCTTGCATGTGGCTCATCAGGTTCTATCCCTGGCACCACACATGGCTCCTGGTGCCTGCCAAGTGTCATCCCTGAATGAGGGGCCAGGAATAAGCTGTGAGCACTGTTGGCTGTGGCTGACTGTGGGTCCCAAACAAAACAAACAGATACTACTAAGAGGAAAACCTATAAGACATCACGAATGGCATGAAATTTAGTAGAGGAAGATAGAACAATCACAACTTCTGCTTTTCACTCATACTCTTATTTTAGGTTAAGAAAAGAAAGTAAAATAATCAGAATATTTGTTAAGTAAATTATTAAATTCCTAATTAAGAGATGCCATGATGATAATATTAATGAAGACAAGCGAACTTGAAAGAAAATAATCCAATAGATTTTAAAATTAAGGCAGATAGATATAATTCGATAATAATGAAAACTGTACAACTAAGCTACTAAGGTTGAAAGTCACTAGCGTACATAAATTAGAAAGTCTTGGGTTACACTTGCTTGTGACAGGACTTATGGAGATGTTACTGGTGCCCGCTCGAACAAATCGATGAACAATGGGAAGACAGTGATATCATCTCCATTAAGTCCTGTAGTCAAGGTACAAATAAACTCTTTCATCCTCACACTTTCGGAAAGTCACTCCCTTACTCTACAACCATCTCTAATTCTTGGTCACTCTACAGCCACCTCTAATTCTTCATGCCGCCGCGCGCTGTTATCCATTAATTAGCACTTTAGTTTATTTGAGACACACAGACATGGGGCAGAGATGCTACGGGTTCTCCCTGTGCCCAGCTGCTCATGGGGGCGCCTGGGAGGGTTGGCAGGTCCTAACCCTGGCCCGCCACCCCAGCAGAGCCTTGCAACAAGCCAGACGACCCCCACTCCATGAGGGCCTCCATTTTCCACATCCAGACTTTCCCCTTGTCAGAACTCCACCCAGCAGACCAGCCTATCACAGCCCGGCTCATCTAGATCCACCTGCAGCAGTCCTTTTAATCGGCCCAGGTATGCTGATCCAGAGACTCACAGTCATGGGGCAGAGCTACTACTGGCTCTCCCTGTGCCCAGCCGCTCATGAGGTGCCCGGGAGGGTTGGCAGGTTCTAGCCCTGGCCCGTCACCCCAGCAGAGCCTTGCAACAAGCCAGACGACTCCCCACTCCATGAGGGCCTCCATTTTCCACATCCGGACTTCCCCCTTATCAGAACTCCACCCAGCAGACCAGCCTATCACAGTCCAGCTTGCACGGCCGCTTGCGGCCGCACAGTTCATCAATAAATGCTGGATTTTGAGATAACTATAAGAGTATGCTACCCGCACGGCAGAGCCTGGCAAGCTACCCGTGTCGTATTTGATATGCCAAATACCAGTAACAATTATAGACCTCATTCCCATGACCTGATGGAATGGTTTGAGGCTCTTTATGTTCCTGGAGCAAGCAGGTGCCCTTGGGCTCTACATGCATGGACAGGTCATATGGAGATGTTACTGGTGCCCGCTCGAGCAAATCGATGATGAATGGGAAGACAGTGATACAGACAGTGATACACTCATACCACTAAAAATGAAGCAATCTTCAAATAAAATTATACTTTAAGAGAATCTATCTACAGTGATGTGTGGAGATTCTTAGGTAACAAATGCAACATGTGTTATAATTATTTGTGTACAAATGTATTGATGTGAGTGCATTGTGAGAGTTGGGAAGTGAGGAGAGTTTAAATGGAAGGAGACAGTTTAAAAAGAGAAGGGGGCAGAGCTATAATACAATTAGTCGGGTATTTGCCTTGCAGAAAGAAAGAAAAGAAAGAAAGAAAGAAAGAAAGAAAGAAAGAAAGAAAGAAAGAAAGCAAGAAAGAAAGAAAGAAAGAAAGAAAGAAAGAAAGAAAGAAAGAAAGAAAGAAAGAAAGAAAGAAAGAAAGAAAGAAAGAAAGAAAGAAAGAGAGAGAGAGAGAAAGAGAGAAAGAAAAAGAAAGGAAAAAAAAAGAAAAACAAAGCAATAGAGAGAAAAAGGAAATGTACAACAAAATTTTCTTGAGACTATATTTGTGTGAGATGTTATTTTCTGTAAACTTTTTCCTCCCAGAATTTCTAAAAGAATATAATTTCATAAATTCTGATAATTTTTTCTCTGCAAGATTGAAGAGCTGTTGAACTTAGTGTTGATAATGTATCCTGTTCTCAGCATTTTTCTATACCATTCATTTTTAATTAAACATTTTATTATACCACCATGAGATATACAATTACAACGCTGCTCATGTTTAGAGGTTTCGGTCACATAGTGTTCCAGCACCCCACCCTCCACCAGTGCCCATTGCCCACCACCAATATCCCCAATTCCCTCCCCCTCCCATAGCCTGCCTAAAAGGCAGGTTCTTTTATCTCTTTTCCTCTCTCCCTCTCTCTTTTTCCTTCTCTTACACATTGTGGGTTGCACTACATACACTTAGAGGCCATCATGTGCATTATTTTGCCTGTATTTAATGCTCAGTTCTAGGTTGGCATCAGCCATTTTGACCTTTATTCACACATGTTCCCTTCTCTGTCTTACCTAACCTCTGGCTCCCACATGTTTGCGGTAATTTCCACTTTTTGGTAAGACCACCTGATATATTTGTGTCATGCAAATAAATGCAGTCATTCTATATCTCTCTCTTTCCTTCCGGCTGATTTCACTCAACATGATCCTTTCCATGTCCATCCATTTATAGGCAAATTTCATAACTTCATTTTTCCTAACAGCTGCATAGTATTCCATTGCATAGATGTACCAAAGTTTCTTTATCCAGTCATCAGTTCTCGGGCACACTGGTTGTTTCCAGGTTCTGGCTATTGTGAATAGTTCTGCTATGAAAATAAAAGTGCAGATTGTGTTTCCGCTGTTTGCTTTTGGCTTCCCAGGGTATATTCCCAGAAGTGGTATGGCTGGGTCAAAAGGGAGCTCAATTTCTAGTCTTTGTAGGAATGTCCATATTGTTTTCCAGAAAGGTTGTTCAAGTTGACATTCCCAGCAACAATTGTACCATTCATTTTTATATTGCTAATAAGATCTTAAATTTCAAAGTCAAATAATCAACAACAATATAGTACATATCTGTCAACAATTCTTAGAAAGTGTTGTTTTGAAATAATTAAAATGGTTACCTGAAAGCTCAAGTTTCTCCCTGTTATCTTGTATAAACGGATGCCCCTCTGTTCTCAGTGGAGGACATTGTTTATCTATTTAAAAAAATAAGAAGATATTGTTAATCCATAGTACATTTTCTATTATTTTTTCAGATAAATTTGAATCAAACAATAAAAAATATAATGGAAACAAATTAATCCAGTTTACTAAATAAGTGCAAGAATAAAAATAAGAATATTACCTACTCATAGTGCATTTAAGGATTACATATGGCTAAGAAGCTGCAGAACAATTATTGGCACACAGTGTATACTTACATAACAATGGCGAGCCTTATTACCACTATTAATCTAGAATTATAATTCCTGATAAACTTGCTGCATTAGAATAATAGCTAGTTGTTACATCATTAAATTTTCATAATAAAAGAATGACATGAAATTGAACAAAACTTTATCTTAAAATATAGTTCAATTTGGTTCAGATTTTAGTGTCAGGTGATAATGAACTTTAGAGATAACGGAGAATGTTAGTGGACTGAATGGTTACGGACTGAATACAATCTCAAATTCATATAAATCCTCACCGCCCCATCCCCATGTGATATTTGGAGATAGGGTCTTGGTGAGTAGTTAGACACAGATGAGGTAATTAGGGTACAGCTTTGCACAGGAAGGGAAAGCCAGGAGCTTTCTCTTCACCATCTAAGGCCACCAGGAACAGAGGCCTCATCAGAAGTGGTAGTGCTAAAGTCTGGATCCTGAACTTTTCAGTCTCCAAAATTGCGTGAAATAAATGCCTGTGGTGTGGGCAAAGCACCCAAAGTAGTCTATAAGCATACAGGATTCTTGTTAGAAAAACCATGTTGACTAAAACAGCAACATAGATGGAAGTTATTAAAAGCTATAAAATTTCATTTTTTTAAATTTTTTTTATTATACCACTGTGAGATATACAATTACAAAGATGTTCATGTTTGGGTTTCAGTCCTACAGTATTCCAGCACCCATTCCTTCACCAGTACCCATTTCTGAATACCAATGTCCCCAGATTCTCTCCCCCTCCCCCAGCCTGCCTCTATGGCAAACACTTTGCCTCTTCTCCCTCTCCCTTCTCTTACACATTTTGGCTTGCAATACATGCATTTAGAGGTTATAATGTATATCCCTTTGCCTACATTCAATGCTCAGTTCTAGCTGGTATTATCATTCCCAACAATTACTAGTACACTGTTCCTTTCTCTGTCTTACCTAACCTCTGACTCCCACACACTTGCAGTAGAGTTCACCTATTGACAAGACCTCCTGATCCATGTTTCGCCTGGCCTTGGATATTAATATCATACTATTTTTATAACCCACAAATAAGTCCGGCATTCTATATCTGTCCTTTTCCCTCTAGCTAATTTCACTCAGCACAATCTTCTATGCCAAACATTTTTTAAAACATTTTTTAGACATTTTAGTTTAGTTTAGTTTAGTTTAGTTTAGTCTATCTAGTCTAGTCTAGTCTAGTCAGTTTAGTTTAGTTTAGTTTAGTTTAGTTTAGTTTATGGGGTCACACCTGGTGATGCTCAGGGGTTACTCCTGGCTCTTCACTCAGAAATTTCTCAAGGCGGTGCTCGGTAGACTATATGGGATGCTGGGATCAAGCCCAAGTCAACCGGTGCAAGGCAAATGCCCTACCCACTGTGCTGTCACTCCGGCCCCATGTCCATCTATTTATAGGCAAATTTCATAACTTCGCTTTTCCTAACAGCTGCATAGTATTTCATTGTGTAGATGTACCACAGTTTCTTTATCCAGTCATGAGTTCTTGGGCACTCTGGTTTTTCTAGATTCTGGCTATTGTGAATAGTGCTGATATCAACATAGAATATAGATAGCGTTTTTGCTGTATGTTTTTGGCCTCCCAGAGAATATTCCTAAGAGTCGCAAAGTTATAAAATTTTAAAGAAAGGGGCCAGAGCAATAGCACAGAGGGTAGGGCGTTTGTCTTGCATGCAGCTGACCCAGGCACCGCCAGGAGTAAATCCTGAGTGCAGAGCCAGGAGTAATCCCTGAGCATTGCTAGTGTGACCCCAAAAAACAAAACAAAAAAAAATTAAAGAAAAAAATATAAAAGCCCTCTAACATACAAGAGTGGTTACAATGAAATATATATATTTATATGTGTATATATATATATAAATATATATACATATGTAATCATTGAGAAAGCAATTTCATACTAAGGCACTTAATGATAAATGATAAAGCTAGTATTTACTCATAGTGAAGCTACATATTCAATGCTACTACAACACGGTAATACAACAATGTGCATAGAATAACTTTATATTATCTAAGATATGTTTAAAGCTACCAGACTTGATTCTAGGAACATAAAATTCAACTTAGGCAAAACAGCAGCCTACTTAGATAATGCCAAGGTAACTACAGAACTGGCAAGATTTTAAGTTAAATTGATTTACTACTTTAGCATCATAAGTTGAAATCTCCATGCCTAAAATTAGTGTTTGGGTTTAATGAGCGAAACTAAAGAGTTTTATTTTTTTGCTTATTTGGATCACACCCGTCAATGCTCAGGGGTTTCTCCTGGCTCTGCACTCAGGAATTACTCCTGGCAGTGCTCAGGGGACCATATGGGATGCTGGGGATCTAACTCGGGCCAGCATGGGCCGCCACGACAAGGCAAACGCCCTACCCACTGGACAGAAAAAAACAACTTTATGTAAAATGGAAACTACTGATTTTCCAAATCAACTAATGATCTTCTGTGCCACTCATTTAACAAACATATTTATCATAAGGCCTTGTGATTTCATCTCAGGCACCATGTATTGTTTCTATAGAGTGATTTCTGAGCACAGATCCAGAAATAAGCTCTGAACAAGCCAGGTATGGCCCATAAACAATCAACGCATATATATCACACACACTTCAGAGCACCATCTTTATATACTTGACCAGAAAAATGAATCATACTCGAAATAGCGCTACCAGATTTAAAACTCACAGCACAAATTATAGCAGTGAATAACAAGATTGCTTAGCATTTTCAGATAATTACTATGAAATAATACTACAACCATACACCTTAATAAAATGAGTGCATGTTTAAGTAATAAAATTAAATATTTCTCAAAAGTTACAGATTCATCTGAATTCATAATGATTTTATGTTTTTATTTTCAGTGTTAGGTTTGAGTCTATGTTTTCACACATGTAGGACTAGCACTGAGCCACTTTTCACAGACTGCATTTTCTGCAAAATCCAAGCATCTCTCTCATCAAGACCTTTGCACTGAAGTCTAGAGGAGAATGCTGACATTAAGACCGAAATAATTGAAGGAATAAACAAATTATTTAAATTTGAAGATTCAGTGCTATTAAGATCATAAATGCTGATTTTTACCTCTAGATGCATGCAATATCACTTAAATTCTCAACAAGTTGTGTGCATATGTAAATGTATGTGAAAACTGGTGAAGTCACCAAAGTCATAAATTTCTAAAGTTTATGTAGAACTACAAAATTAAGGATCAAGCTGAAGAAGCTACACTCTCATATATTGGGGTTTGGGGTTTTGCTTCTTTTTTTGTTTTTTTAGTCATACCTAGTGATACTCAAAGGTTACTCCTGGTTTTATACTCAGGAATTACTCCTGGCAGTGTTCGGGGGACCAAAAAAAATCCAGGGATCAAACTGGATCAGCTGAGTGCAAGGTAAATGCCCTTACCCACTGTATTATGGCTCTGGTCCCTATCAGATTATTTTTTAAATGTAGTTTTGAGGTACACATAAATATACATCAATGGAACAAACAGTCCAAAAGAGCAAACTTGTGCACATATGTGTCATTCACCACAAAAAAGGCAACTTCCTTCAGTGAAAAGGATGACCTTTCAATAAATCATTCAAATAAATTGAAAAAAAAGTATTCTGGACTGTATAGGAACATGCTACTTTGGCTCGTACCTAACATTATGGGCTGAAATTAATTAAAGGTTATCATATAATCTTTATAAATTGTAAGCAGTTACAAAGTGAAAGACTACAGAGAAATAAAATCTGCATGAATTTTGGATTACAAAGAAAGAGACAAGGAAAAGATGAACACAATTAGCATTTATTAAAGTTAAATTCATTATTAGTCAAAGGACAGAATTAGTAGGGGGAAATGTGGGAGTGGGGAGACAGCTAAAGTAGTAGAGCACATGTCTATCATAGTAGGCACTGAGTTCAATTCTGGCCACCCCATAGCTTCCAAGCACTACAAGATATAGTCTTGGCGGCCCCCAACACTCTGTATGTGGTCCCTATTAAAAAAAGAAGTGAAAAAGAGCAGTTACAGATTAGGAGACTATGTATTCAATAATGTTTCTTATCCAGGTATATAAAAAACTTTACAAAGCCGTAAGAAAAATACTGAAACCTTTATTTTGAAAATATGCCAAATATACAAGCACTTCACAAAAGATCCTATCAAAATTTTCAGCATGGATATGAAAAGGTATTAAAAATCATTAGTAATCAGAGAAACAAAAAAAATGAATCACTACATTATATTACTAAAGGGCTAAAATTTAAGAACTGACTAAATCAAATGCCAATGGAAACATGGAGCAAGAAGAACACTGAGGCTAGCAATCAGTACATCCATTCTGGAAATCTATTTGACAACATTCATTAGAGCAAAAACACAGTCTAGAACTGAGAGATTCAACAACCCAAGATAACGAAGTACCAAAAAAGAAAGTAAAACAATCTTTTCAGAATATTCTGAATACTCCTTGGACAGTTGAAGAGGGTTGTGGGTATTTTGGAGGCTGTGTGATGCAATAATTTTGTACATAGAGATAATAAATGTTAACACTACTTCAAACTCTTTGAAAAAGATGTAAACTATTACAAAAGAATGATAAAAAAAGAAAAATTTTCAACTGTAAACAACTCAATTATTTATTAACAGAGGGTAATAACAACATGTAGATACAATGAAAAATATATAACAGTAAAAAAAGACCTACTGAAATATTTTAATTACCTAGATGAAGCTTAAGGTATAATAATATTCTATAAAAATATCATTGTCCCAAAGACTACAAACTACATAATTCCATTTATGTGTTGTTCAAGAAATTGTGCAATTAATATAAATTAGAGTATTGATTACATGGTGGAATGTCAACTGAGAAAGTATGAAGGAAAGACTTCTGGGGTTCTGAAATTGTTACATATTTTGATATGCATAAGCAGCTGCACAGATAATCAAATTTACTTGTAAATTTCACTGTGTATCTAAGACATAGGGACCTTTAGGGTGGGTAATACCTCACCAAAATGAAGAAAACCATACACTAGTAAGAAAATAGTGTGAGGTAAAGGTGTTGTTGCCAATTAAGTTCTGATCAACTTTTAGAATGATTTTAATGCTGATATGAATAAAATGAGATTAGCTTTCAATTTTGACAATTTATAGAAGTTCTGATAGATGACTGGTAAAACAAATCTCCACACAGAGAAAAGGGATCTCCTGCAATGGCACTAAGGCAATGATGGGGAGTATGCTGGCCTGCTGCCAAGTTGGAAACTGTACATATCTTATTTAAATTCTTCCAATGATTTAATCGATATAAGATGATGCAAAAGCAATAAAACTGCCACTTTGACATGAATGGAATTCAACCTTTTCAGAATATTTATGAAAGTAGTTTTACACTAACATCGTTAGATGATGAAAACCAGAGCCAACATTGTCGGAATATAAACTTGCCAGTGAAAAGTTAAACAAAGTATAAAGGAAATGCTGTTAATTATTTTGAAGGTTTGAATTATTTTGAATTATTTAAGATCCAATCATCTGCATACATGAGTCTTTGGGATTCATTACCTAAAAACAGAAACACTGTGGGAGTGGCTATCACAATTTGGATGAACTCGCTTTTGTTTTTTGTTTTTTTTTAATGTGCCGACACTCTCATTTTAGCACAAATATAAAGTAAAACGCTTTTTGAGAAAATGCACGTACACCTTAAAGAGCTATCAGTGAGCCCTAAATAGCCAAACTCTCCATCAGAGACAAGAGATTCACTGCAGAGGTGTCACTTGAGACAGCAAACATTTACTGAGAACTGGTCTACAGTAGGGTGTTTACCTTAGGGGAACAAGGGCGAGTGGGACTGGGGGTATTAGGAGCATTCAGACAATGGTAAAGCTAAATGGTCAGTCAGGTGGAATGTGTGGTGTTGGAATGCTGAATGCATGAACCTTACCATTATCTGTTTTATAAACCAGAGTTCCTAATATAAAATTTGCAAAGACATACACTTGCAAAGTAATTGGTAAAATTTCACCACAAAAGATACACTGCTTGTAGTCTCTTGACAGAACTTTGGAAAACACAAATATATTTAACAAATGCATGTTAAGATGCTGCTACCCATGGCCTAACTGACTTTTCTCTTGAGTTGAAGTGTCTGGGTCATTTACAGAGTTGAAAACACACTGAAGGAGGATAAGGGAAACAGAAAAGAAGGCAGCTAGGTGAGATTTGAGTAGATTATTTAGATATTTAGATTTTCCTAGGCTATCTATTTAAAAAAAATACAATCCAAGTGACTTTAACCTTTTTCTCCCTCTCAAAAATAGCAAGAACCAAACATTCAAGGAAAGTTAAGTGACTTTCTCTTGGATCACTAAAGCTACTCTTTTTTTTTTTTTGCTCTTTGGGCCACACCCAGCGATGCTCAGGGGTCACTCCTAGCTCTGCACTCAGGAATTACTCCTGGTGGTGCTCGAGGGACCATATGGGATGCCGGGATCGAACCCGGTCAGCCGCGTGCAAGGCAAACGTCCTACCCGCTGGACTGAGTTGAAAAATAAAACTTGTTTCTCAATATCCAATGTATTAAAAAAAAAATAGCGCTTTAATGGGATGGAGTGATAGTACACATGTAGGGTGCTGGTCTTGCATGCAGCAGAAGTGGCTTGGAGTTCCAGCATCTTATATGATCCCCTGCAATGAGTGACCCTTGAGTGCAGAGCCAGGTATAAGTCTGGATATGATAAATAAATTTAACCATGTACATATTGATATGATAAATAAAAATAGTTCTATAAAGCTCCTTATTGGCTACTTCTCAAAACCATGTTGTAAATAAAATAGTAGAATACTATGAAACTATTCTCAACCATTAGTTAAGTGGTGTTTTGTTCTCATCTTGCTTGAAGCATGTGATGAAAAATGACTATTCAGGTAATCTCTTAAGTTTGTCACTGTTGCCAGGGCTGAGAGGACCTGGAATGGAACCAGGACCTCTTGCATGCAAATTATGCTCTCAAGTTCACTGAATTAACTCCAACCCCACCTTTGAATTCCTATACGATATTTTTGGGGGGTTCACACCCTGTGATGCTCAGGGGTTACTCCTGGCTCTGCACTCAGGAATTACTTCTGGTGGTGCAATGGGGAATATACGGGATGCCGGGATAGAACTTAGGTTGGGTGAGTGCAAGGCAAATGCCCTACCCGCTATTCTATTGCTCCAACCCCTATTATATTTTTATTCAATAACATGGCCTATTGTTATTGCTATGTATTGTCCAGACTTGTGAACAATTGTCTTTCTTTTGAAATATGTTTTTCCGATCATTGTGCCAGTGTTTGTCAAACCTACTCATCTGGAAGTCCTTGGTTTATTATATACACTGAAGGCATGTTAAATTCCCTCTTTTCCACTTATTTCCTTATTATTCAGTAAAAATATTTTGAATTTCCCTACTTCTACTTTCACATAGCTAAGAATCCCAAACATGTCAAATATGCTCTTAATTTTCTTTTTTTTAAAACAAATTTAATAACTAAGATATTCTTGTAGATTTTTTATGTTCCTACAAGTAACTTTCTGTGGCCACAGAAATCTCTGAATCTGACTTTAGAAAAATTCAGAAGGTGGGGGTCAATCCTTACAGAATACAAAAAATTAAGGGGAAAAAATCTGTTTCAGGGGGCTGGAGCTATAGCACAGTGGGTAGGGCGTTTGTCTTGCACGAGGCCAACCGAGGTTTGATCCCCAGCATCCCATATGGTCCCTCGAGCACTGCCAGGAGTAATCCCTGAATTCAGAGCCAGGAGTAACCCCTGAGTGTCACTGGGTGTGACCCATCAAGCAAAAATAAATAAATAAATAAAAATAAGATTTTAAAAAATAATCTGTTTCATTCTGAAAAAAAATGCAAATGTTCAATTATATCCTTTGGAGTTTGTTAAGCATTCTTAATATTACTTAAGCTATTTAAATACTACTAATCTAGGGAAAATATTTCATTTTTTCTAGTGGAGATTTACTTTCTACTTTAACTTTAATAAAGTACACATATTCCTTACATTTGCTCTTAAATAACAGTGTAATATTATGCAATACTGTATGGCAATATTCAGTTAACTATGAACCATTCCTTGTAGAGCTGTCTTAAGGAAGGCATGTTGCTAAAAGATAAATATTCAGCCTACCTATTCACATAATCTCTGAGAACAGTCCTGGGGGGACAAATGTTGACTACCTCCAAAGAGGTCTCACAGGCATTACTTAGTGAATTTACATGAGTCCATGTTCTACCTTTTGACCATGCAGGCTTAAAGAAGAGATTTGACAACACAAAATACACAGATCCATTTCTCAGTAGCATTTGGTCTCTAAGCTGCAACTCTTCCTCACCTATTTAACTATAGTCTCCTGGTTTTTCTTGTTATTTTCTCAAGCATGTTGAGCATGCTACTTCTTTATGTCCTTTGTGTGTGCTACCTTGCAGGTGTTCCAAGTAAGAGTCTCTCATTTCCTGCCTCTGCTTGAATGTTTCTCACATGATGGCAACTTTCCCTGATTCCTTCAAATAGTAAAATCCACAGCTCCTCTTCCCACATTACAAAAAACACCAAATATATCCAATAAGAACAGAGTATTCCCAATTAAATTTTAACATCAGATTAATTACAGAATTATTGTCAGTATAAGTATGCCCCATGCAACATTTGTAACGTGCTTACACTTTTAAAAATTCATTATTTATCAAAACTTCCAATTTACCTGCTGCTCTTTGTTTTATCTAGTAATACTCATATGTTCATCTTATTGAGGCCATATATGATGGAACCATTCAATAGAGTTAATAGTGAAGATGTGGAATGGAGATGTTGAGATGCAAAAATCAACAGGAATTGACCATGAATTGCATGTAGGGGAGGGAGAGTTGGCTAACTTAGCTGGGTAAAGTTTAGTTAACTAAAATGAATCCCACTAGAGGAAGAAAAGATCTGACAAGGAATAAATTCATCTGTGGTGAAAGAAAGGAAGTGTCTGAAGCAAAAAAAAAACTGTGGTGCCATTAAGAAATTCAAGTAACAAAGCTATTAAATAAGCAGTTAGAAATGAATGTATTTCTAATAAAATGGACTCAAAAAGAGATACAGGCAGTTAAGGTGGAGTGACTGACATATAAACCCTACCCAGAGCCATGAGAATATATGAGATTAAAGGGGACTGAGATAAGAGAAAGAGGGAAAGCTCTGCTTTATGAGAAATTCCACAATCAATTTCATTTCTCTTTTACATTTTCCTGCCTCCCCCAACTCTTCAAATCCTCAGTAGTGTACATAATATATTATGGTATTATTATTATTATTATTATTATTATTTGTAATTCACTTCACTTGTATCACTTGTCTTTCCATTGTTCATCAACTTGCTCAAGCGGGCACCAGTGACATCTCCATATGTCCTGTCTCAAGCAAATGTAGCCCAAAGGCATCTGCTTATAAGTAAGAATGTATGTAGTTGTCTAGTTCTACTTATCTCTGTGCTTTTCCATCACAGTAGGGAGAATATCTTTCTTTATCTTTAGTGACAAAACTTACCATATAACATTTGACTCTAGATTAGGGATGAAGATGAAGACTATCAGATCACTACAGATAGAAATTTTTCATCTGCCTTTCATAAATGGAGAGGGGCCATAATGGGATTTTGCATTTTTAAAGGCTAAAACTGACTCTCTGTAGGACCACAATGGAAGAAAACTGTTTTATTTTCTTACTGCCAATTTCACTTCATTTTTATCATAGATTTTAAGTAATTTTGAAATCTAATTAAACGTGAATTTTTTGCAAAAAAATTAGGTACAGGGCCAGAGAGATAGTACAGGCATTTGCCTTGCATATGGCTGACCCAGGTTTAATCCCCAGCATCCCATATGGTCCCCAACCACTGGCCAGGAGTAATTCCTGATTACAAAGATAGGAGTAACACTAAATTGATGCTAGGCGTGGGTCCAAAAGCCACCCTCCCCAAAAAAAAAAAAGGTAAAACCATTATGTAAACTTATTACTTATTTTATTTTTACTTGCATTATAGTTTTAGGTAACATGATTACCTAATGCTAATGGTAATCATGGTTTTGATGTACAATTACAGTACCTTCAACACACTAAAGTGTGCAAGATCTTTACCACAGAGCTTATATTACTTGTGCCGTACTACTTAAAAATATGATAATCCAGTATGCTGTGGTAATTCAGTGTATGATGATTATGTGCTGTCAGCAATTATTAGGTGAATTGTGATAGCTGCCTTAGACCTATCATCCTCCATCTCTAAGCACCCTAGCTCCCTCCAAGCTTCCTAGTTTGACAATCCTTTCAATAAAAGCAATAGTCTTCTAGGTGAGGAAAAAACATTGGTTAACAAAAATAGGTAAAGAACTGTCTGCCAAAATATAACAAAAATAATAGATAAAGGTGACCAAAAAAAGGAAAAAAAGTGGAAACAGCTATTTTCTTTAAAAAAAAAAAAAAAAACAAAAAAAGTCACATACCTTCCGGTGCTTATTTTGGAGCCCAAACTGTATTATTATAGCTACACGATTAGGAGGTATACTTATTTAATGATGGTGAGACTTTCACCCACTTAAAAAAAATTAGGAGTTACAGGAAAAGATATGGCTCAATACGAGAGAATTTGTCCGTGTACACCAGGCCCTGACCTAAGTTTAATCCTGGAATTTCCCCACGTGTAGATGGGTGATTTCCTGTGATATCTCATATGTTATCACCACCACAAAATAAATAAAAATTTAAAAGCTATAAAGTGTGTCAGTAGTAGATTTTTACATATTAAACATGAGGAATTATTTAAAATACCAGATATCTCAAAGCACATATTCTAATCTAATTTAACAGTACAGTGTGTGTCATTAGTAAAAGCCAAATATCAGAATATTAGTTTTTTACTGTAAAAACTAATATGCTAGAAAAAATCATTTTTAAAAGTTTACTAATATTTCTGGGGTTTATTTTTGTGCAGTTTTACTGTAAATAAGAGAAAAAACTCTTTAGCCCTCAACATCTCCAGTCTGTATTTGTTCTTGCTTTTACTCTACCTTGCTTATGTTTTTCTTATTGTCTCTATTGATAGTTCAATACTATTGCCTAGAAAAAAATTATAACAAGTAGAGGAAAAGAAAACTATATATTTAATAAATTTCAATCATAAAGGAAAAATTTAAGTAACAAAAGTAATTAATTAAAGCAAATTTTTATATAGTATGTATGTTTTAATACAATTTTTTGCCCCACTCAATTATGAAAACTAATTTGAAACTGACACACTCAAAAGTTACATGTTATGTGAACTATGCTATTATATGAACTGGCCTTGTACTCATGAACGAGCCCTATAATTTTAATATAATAGCAAAATTGATGAAATAATATAAAATAACTAAATTATTCATAGCGTCCCCATTTCAAAAAAACCAACATATTGAATCTTTCCTTACTAGTTTTCAATTGTCTCAACTGGACCACAATCCTAAATAATTGTTCACATACCATAGAACTAATATAAAGCAATTAGAGATTCAATTTATTCTTCGTATATTTAGGTCTAACTGGAGACTGTTGACAACTCACAGACTCCAGAGTTGAAACTCTAGCCTCAGCCTCAGATTTGTTATATTTTATTTTTTAGATGTAGTCACTTCCCTCCGGTAAATGGTTAGTGACCACACGCCGCAGGTCTGCACATGAGGAAACTAAAACGGGAATGATGTGCTCTGAATCAGACACACAAGACACAAGAAGAGCTCCTGTTAGGCCATGCTCAGCGTGTCATATTCTTCAGTAATATTTATGACAGGGCTGCGCTGACATTTGCAATGAATGCGAATGATTCTTGAAGTTAAGCAATTTTCATGGCACAGTCAGTGTGTGTTGCTTCACCAGCACCTTCTACGAAATGGCATGACACGAACGGACTCAATGAATGAAGCTCAGGCTTCATTTATGTGAATCATGTTCAAGTTTTAAATAATTTTGAATCCACATTCATAGGAAAGTCTTTCAGAAAGTTTGATATGGAAAAGAAACTGGACCAGAACATACATATCTCAATAGTTCTACATACAATATTACTTGACAGCAGAATTGTGACACTAAAACTACAAAGGAAAAAAAACTGGGGTGGGTGGGCAACTAAAACAAGTATGGTTCCGAGATGCAAGTTAACAAGTTCCAAAAGATATGCTGGACTCGGCACCCATAATTAACAATACTTTATTGTATATTTAATTTTTCCTTCATGGTATATATTTTGTTAAATGTTCTTACCATTAAACAAAATGTTACTAATTCAACATGAAATAAGACAATGGCAAAATAAAAGAAGCTTGATACTGTTAGCAGCAAGATAAAAATATTAAGGGAGAGTCTGGAGAGACAGTGGGAGGACTGACTGAGTACCGCCTCCCCCAGCACCACTGCAAAGTCACCCAAATATTCTGTTGTTTTGTTTTGTTTTGTTGGTTTGTTTTGTTTTGTTTGTGGCCAAACCCAGCTGTGTGTGCTCCTGACTTTGCATCAGGGATCACCAACTAGGGTACCAAGGATCAAACCCAGATTGACTGCATGCAAAGTTAGCACCCACTGGCTGTACTATCACTTCAGCCCCCAAACATTTAAAGATAAAATTAAATCTCTAAAGTAGGGGAAAAAAAAGTGAAGAGTGAAAGAAAAGAAAAAAGAAGTGCTTTAAAATGCTAGCAAGTTTTCTTAAATGTAGGTATTTCTTCAAGTGTTTTCCTTAGACATCCTGTATTATATTCCCCCAGGAAGTTCGTAAAAGGTAAAACATTGGGGAAGGGGTTCACATCAACAGTGCTTAGATGCAACTTTCTGACTTTGTGCTCAAGGATCACTCCTGGCAATGGCGAGAGAAATTGCATGTAATTGATTTAGACAGGTTCACAACTGCATTGCAAGGCAAGACCCTTAACCTGCATACTTTTCTCCAGTTCAAAGATGGAAATCACTCAGTCCCACCCTATTCCTGCTCCACAATGAGACTCTGTGGGTGAGACACAGGATCACTACTTCAGGTGATACTTGTTCATACTATATTTGAAAGAACAATGATATAAATTCTCCACACCACTGTTATCCTCAAGAACACTTATAATGGACTAGTGTGCTCCTAAAAACTTTGTCCTATTTATGCATTTTCCTTTCTAACCAAAATAGTCATATTTTCTCTGATATAGCTGCAAATTACACCACCTACTATTTTTATTAAAAGTAAGAGAAATTTTTATTAAAAGTAAGAGAAATTATATATTCCCACTGCGGCAACATGGGAAGATACCATCATTGATGACATCATTGAAGAATATAACAGACCGGTTCAGCACCTCCATGATTGTGCGAAGAATGCCGAGAGAGTAAAAAGCCACAAAAGGACGCCTGTCTTCAAAAACTCTCGAGCTCATTTGCCAACGTGGCAAGGTGCGAGCCTCACATGACCAAATGCTAGCATCCAAGCTTGCAAAGCAGTGCAGAGAAGCGATAAAAGAAGACCTCAAAGAGAGAAGAGCAGAAATACTGGAAAATGCAGCAGAAGCCGGGAAAAACATTCGCAACGCTCTGCCTGTACTTCACCAACTATAAGACGAAGATGACTGCCCTCCAATGTCCTGATGGATCTATCACATCTTCCAGAAAGGAAATGGAGATTATCCATGACTTCTACTCAGATCTCTTTGATAGCCACGTCCACCTGCCCCCATACCAAATTCCGCAGGATGGATATGTCGTTCCCAACGCTTCTTCCTTCTGAAATCCAACATGCTATTTTATCAGTAAAGAAAGTAACAGCACCAGGCCCAGACAAAGTCAGACCCGAACACCTGAAGAATGTGCCTTCAGTACTCATCAATACACTGGCTTGGTTCTTCACACACTACCTGTCCGAATGCAAGGTGCCCTCCCAATGGAAAACCAGCAGGACAGTTCTACTGTTCAAGAAGGGAGACATTCACGACATTGGCAACTATCTCCCCATCTGCCTGTTGTCCGTCATCTACAAGCTGTTTACACGAGGCATCCTGAACAGGATTAGCAGAACACTAGATGAAGGACAACCATGCGAGCAAGCAGGCTTCCGGAAAGGATTCAGCACAATCGACCATATCCACACAGTAACCAAGCTCATTGAGGTTTGTAGGAAGTACAAGATGCCACTGTGTCTCACGTTCATTGATTTACAGAAAGCCTTTGATTCTGTGGAGACTGAAGCGGTCATCGAAGCCCTAGCCAAACAGGGCATTCAAACCCAGTACATCAAGATCCTTCATGAGCTGTATTACGGATACACCACCAGGATCTCACCATTCTACAAAGAAGTGATCATTGATGTCAAAAGAGGGGTTCTGCAGGGAGATACCATTTCACCAAAACTCTTCAGCACCACCCTCGAGAAGGTCATTCGACAATTAGAATGGGAAGGAATGGGAGTGAAGATAGATGGTCAACAATTACACCACCTCCGCTTTGCTGATGACATCGTTCTAATAACACCAAACGTTAGCCAAGTGGCACAAATGCTGGATGACTTTGACCGAGAATGTGGAAAGATAGGTCTACAGCTGAATCTCAGCAAAACTATGTTCATGAAAAATTAAATAGTTCCAGAGGCCCCATTCACTCTCAATGGAATAAACATCTCTGAATGCAGCAGTTATGTGTACCTAGGTCGAGAAGTCAACATGATGAACGACCTAAAACCTGAGCTGCGCAGGCGGAAAGAGCGGCATGGAATGCCTTCAAAGGCATCGAAGAAACAGCTAAAAAGACAAAGAGTCTGCGGCTCCGGGCACATCTCTTCAACTCCACCGTTCTCCCTGCATTAACATACACCTCAGAGACCTGGGCCCTATGAAAGCAGGATGAGAATGCTATTCGGGTCTCCCAAAGAGGAATCGAAAGAGCTATGCTTGGAATATCATGCCTCACTCAAGGAAATCCGGAGGAATCCAGAGGAATCAAGGAAAGAAGAAATCCAGAGCTCCAACCTCCATCGCTGTTCTAGAGTCAGAGATGCTGTCTTGTTTGCCAAGGCATCAAAAATCAGATGGGCTGGACATGTAATGCGATTTGGAGATGACCGCTGGACTAGAGCTGTTACCGACTGGATCCCACGGGATGTCAAAAGAAAAGAAAAAAAGATCACGTGGCCGCCCATCTACAAAATGGTCAGACTTCTTGTTCAAGACCCTGAACGAATGGCTTGAGGCTCTTCGTATTCCTGAAGCAACCAGACGCCATTGGGCTACACTGGCACGTGATAGGGTTAAATGAAAATGTTATTGGCGCCTGCTCAAGGAAATCGATGAATAACAGGATGTCAAGTGTCAAGTGTCAAGAGAAATAGAAAAATTAATTTTCCCTTGCTTATGTACATTTTTTGGCCATAAGTCACTTCTCATTTGTTTCTTCATAAAGAAACTTTCCTCCTAAAAAGTAGAGCACCACATGATATCACTTCTACAGTGGTATTATATCCAAATTTTCATGTAAATTAGCTTTAGGAAATACACATCCTGAAAAATCACTAGCAAATAATAAAAATATTTCTACTACTTAAAGACTTATGCTTATTTTAAGTATATAAAAGATTATTAATTTTATGTTTCAAGCTCAAAAAAAAACTCTTATAATGTATTTATACCTATTTTGTGAAAGAATTATTAAAGATATAATTTCATTAACAGCATAGTAAGATTCAGTCTCTGAGCGCATAACCATATGTGATCTTTGTATATAGGTGAGTTAACTTTTCTTTTTAGCAAAGAGTTTCTTCAACATAACTCCTTCAGTGCAGTATGAGATATATCTGGGTCAGACAAAAATCAAGAAAACTTGCGAGAAAAAAAAAAACAAAGAAAAGTCTTCCAAATCATCTATGGTTATTTTTTAAAATCAGAGGTGGTCGTAACTTTTCCATATTGCCTTCAAGTGCTTTGTAAATATTTATGAGAAGATTAAGTTTAATAGCTACAAATAAATAACATCTCTTTTGCTTTCAGAAGTGCACTAATGGCTGTTAAATTTTTGTGTGCCTCGTTTACTACAGCATCAATATACCTCTATAAAACTAAACCACATTTCTTTCTATATCTCCTTTTTTTCACTTTTCCCTAATTTAGACAAGGTATGTTCTGATAGTCCTAATTAGTGATTTGTTTCCACACTACTAATTTGAGTAACTTGAATAACATTACAAAAAAGAAATGGAAAAATACACAATGTCATATATACATGGAAAGATATATGCACATTATGTTTGTATTTGCAAATATCAGTGAGACAAAGGAATAACCATTTGTACTAAAACATTAAGGATGTCGAAATAATGAGGTAATTTAACTATGAAAGTCAATGAGGCAAACAATTAATACTTACTTTGTATTAACAGACTTAACCTATGGCCTCTTCAACTATAAGATTTATTTTAATGAGTTTAAAAATATATTTTAAAGACTATAAATAACATTTGGCAGCCAGATAAAGAGGTAGTTTGGATACCTGGTTTGTCTCTGACAGTCACGGAAGCAGAAGCAGGAAGCAGTAGCATTGCTACCCAAAGCCAAAGTTTCCAGGAGCCAGTGAGCCTCATTTTGCCTTGAAACCATGTGAACAAGTTAACACAGACCTGCAATAAGACAAAATATTCTAAATCATCTATAGTATACAGTTCTTTCCATCATTTACACAAAACAAAACAATTTCTACTATAATTTAAATGGATTTACATATAATTATATATGCAATTGCATGTGATTATTAACCAATATTACATGTATGGTATAATTTGAAAATATTTTCCTTATGTATAACTCTTGTAAGATATTTTTCAATGCCTTAAGTCACATATTTTGTATAATTTACATAGTTTAAAATATTTTTACAACATATAACATATGAAGACATAACAAATAACATAAAAAACCATCTTAGCCACTGTAAGTGTACAGCTTAGCCATTTTTAAGCCAGTTCAGTAGCAGCATTAAATACTTCACATTTTTGTGCATTCACCACCTTTTTAACTCTTCCTCTTGAAGTATGGTATTCATTATTCTGTGACTTTATTTCACTTAGTAAATGTCTTCAAGATTCATTCATGTTAGGATTTCCTCAAGGCTGAATAATATTTATATATATATATATATATATATATATATATATATATATATAAAATACAATTTGTTAGGTCAGAGCAACAGTACAGTAAATAGGGTGATTGCTTTGCATGCTGTATGCAGCCAACCTGGGCTCAATTTCTGGCACCCCCAAACCCTTCAGGAGGGACCCAAGAGTAAACCATGAGCACCACTGTATCACTGTCTTCCCGTTCATCATCGATTTGCTCGAGCGGGCACCAGTAACAGCTCCATATGACCTGTCTCATGCAAGTAGAGCCCAAGGGCACCTGCTTGCTCCAGGAGGAACATAAAGAGCCTCAAACCATTCCATCAGGTCATGGGAATGAGGTATATAATTGTTACTGGTATTTGGCATATCAAATACGACACGGGTAGCTTGTCACGCTCTGCTGTGCGGGTAGCATACTCTTGTAGTCATCTCAAAATCCACTATGTGGACAAAAAAAAAAACCAACAAAACAACAAAGAAAACACATAATCTGTTTATCCATTCAACATCTTCTTAAAATCTACTTGCTACCATTTTAGCTATTTTTTGTAGATAAGTGCTGCCAAGACCTTGAATGTACATCTCTTCATTTCATTCACACTACTTTTTTTTAAATAGTCATCTAAACGGCATGTGGTGGTATCTTATTGTGACTTTGATTTGCATTTTTCCTAATAATTGTGGTTATTGAAATTTTTTAAGTGCTTATTAGCCATTAGTTTCAGATCATTAAAGAATCCTATATTGTTCAAATTCTTTCCCTGTTTTTAATATGGTTGTTTGCTTTTTTTGGTGGTCAAATGATAGTTGTTCATGTACACTCTAGATTAAATCCTTTCCAGATAGAAAATTTGGATGTAATATTCTCATATTGTTGATTTCAATTTGTTGTATCTTTTGTTCCATGGTTTTTGATCATTAAACAGACTGACATGTTATTTCTTTTGTTGCATGTGTTTTTAGTGTTGTTTACATAATTTATATTAAGTTATAATTTTATTTATTATTTTCTAATCTAAATATTAGTTTCATTGATATTATCAGTTTTTATACAATCTGAAAAGAAACCAGAGCTTTTGGCAGAGCCTGGCAAGGTGCCCGTGTCGAAATTGAAATGCCAAATACCAGAAACAATTATAGACCTCATTCCCATGATCTGATGGAATGGTTTGAGGCCCTTTATGTTCCTGCACCAAGCAGATGCCTATGGGCTACACTAGCATGTGACAGGATATATGGAGATATTACTGGTGCATACTTGAGCAAACCGATGATCAATGAGAAGGCAAGTGATACAGTGATACAAGTGAGCAGGTTTTTATAAAATTAACCATGTTGTTACTTAATATTATTACTAAGTGCATTAAGACTAATCTTTTCTTTTATTAAAGAGAAAAATAGGTTCCCACAATGTCTACTGAATCTGAGTCTCTCATACATATTATATTGATTTTTTTAAAACATTTTATTTAGACACCATACAAATTTTGGTGTATTTGTGAACTCTATTAACTGTTAGTAATAGTTTCAGGTATAAATGTTTCGATTCCAACTACACCATCAGACTTATCTCCATCAATCAAAGACCCAAGGTTCCCATCTCTTTTCCTTAAAAAAAATTCTTTCTTTTTTTATTATAGCTTGGGTCACATGTTTACAATAGTGTTGGCTCTCATGGCTAGTTACACCACTAAAGTATCCAAGGCCCTAGTCCTTCACCCTAATCTAACTCCTTTACCTCAACTCCAACTCCTAGAGTCTTGTATTTACAGCTGATATGTTGACCTCCATAGATCTTGATGAATACTCTATGGTTATTATAACAAAATACTTAAGTAAAATTCCTATAATGGAGAACTTTACTTAAATTCATTTTTCTAGTGAAATAACTAACACAAAAATAAATTTCAAGTTAAAAAATACAATGGCTCCCTCAATGTAGTTGACAGTTGCAGTATTACTGGAATAGGATCTCTTTCCAATTGAGAAAATATATCACTTCTTTGGCATTAATGTCTACTCAACTCAAAAATAGAAGAATCTATTACACTAAAATACCTAAATGTTGTCAGTAGACACTGTTTAGAAAAAAAAACTAAGCTCACCATTTTTGGTATTATGTATATGCCAAATACCCTAAGATCAGCATTTTCAAATTAATTCAAGATTTTGATATTTCTGGATGAATAGCTAGAAGCCGAAATTGCAATATTAACACCATATGTGTGGTTCTAAATATTGAACAGCTGTTTTATGCCTTATTTCTTTTGAAGTCTCTTTGGATATAGTCCTAATCCTCAGATGACTTTGCAAACTTATCCTAGCTATTATTTCAAGTCAATGAGTAAATATAAAAACAATTAATTATATTCCAAATAAATGAGCTCAAGAATATTTATCTAATTACCAGAAAGATTGCATTTATATCCTTGATTGCATTTTTAGTCAAACTGATTTTTAGTTGCTAAATTATCAGTGAAATAGAGTAGTTAAAACTATGACTTCATATCTGAGCTCTGCCATTTATGAATAAGTTATATAATTCACTATGTTCATCTATTCATCTGAAGACTGGAAATGAAATAAAAATCAATTGTTTAATCCACCTAAAGTCTATAATACAAGACCTTGGATTTAGTCTTCAAGTAAAGACTTATAATTGCTTCCTTCATTTATTTCTAAAGTGTTAATTAGCAAATTTTATTATTATATTATCTCCCCCTCCTGAGGTTGGTAATGATGTTTGAACATCAAATAAGTGACAAAGCATCCTAGAAATATAAGTTCACTGAAGTTCTGGTTTTTGCTACAACAAAGAACCACAAAGTTATACAATCATTGCAAATGAATTCAATTTTTGAGGTCTCCTATTTCCTTAAGCCCTATAGAAGATAGCATTTGACTTAAAACTTTTCTATTAAATGTATTTAAAGAACAAGATAGGATGGTTCATTGATCAAATGTTCCAGCTATTGAAAAAATTGCCTTCTATTAGTGCACAAAAATGTGTCTCACCTGGTTCAGCAAAAACTTGAAAGAATTTGTCTCCCTGCCATTTAACTTTAGGTGACATTTCCAATCACTGAAATAATTGAGCGTTTCCTCTTACTTGAAACTGACATTTTCTTTGTTCTCTCTACCTTCAGTCTTCGTGGAATTTTCTTCTAAATTGCCCTCCCAGATCTTTTTTCTACCCAATTTTAAATTTAATATTGGAATCAGTGTGCCCTCCTCACCTATCTTTTTAGAATATCTCTCTAGGTGATCTGATCATTTTCTTAGCTTTAAATACTATCAGATGATGAACCAAAAATTTACATTGGGTCAGAGAGACTAGAGCACATGGTGTGCATACACAAAAACTCTAGTTCAAGCCCTCGCACCTTTTTGTCCCCCAAGCACTGAGCCAGGTATACTCTGAGCACTCTAGAGTATAGCACAAAAAATTGATGAATAGCGTTAATATCTCCAACCCTATCATTCACAAATTATTTGTCCAGTTGCATAACAAGTTGTCCTTCTTGACATCATACAAATTTTTATACATTTTTCCCTTTACCTTTCCTATGTAGTTGTGGTGTAATGAGCGCGAGTCACACTCACTTGGCTTCCATACTTATTGGAGGTTGTATACTTTGTTGTGACCCTCCCACTCTTTAATTGAGGTGATTTCACATACTGAGTTGTGGTACACGGGGATGATAGTTTGTTGAACGTCAGGGATCACACTCAACAAGTGGGATTCAAATTGTGGCCTTCTGCCTACAAAGCAATGCCTATTACTGAGCTCTCTCCAGGTTTTGATACACATTTATATCTAAATAAAACACTTCCAGTCACATCTTGATATTTTCATGCTCTTTCTATTGAATAATTAACACCTATAAAAATATTTACACTAGGAGGGCCAGAGCAGTAGTTTGGCAGGTAGGTCACTTGCCTTGTATACGGCCCACCTGGGTTCAATCCCTGCCATTCTCTATTGTAACCCTGAGCACCGCCAGGAGTAATTCCTGAGTGCAAAGTCAGGAGTGATCTCTGAGCACTGCTGGGTGTGACCCAAAAAGCCAAAAAACCAAAAATGTTTACACTAGAAACCCAAGCATTACATTCATTCTTCTGTCTTCCTACTCAACATTTCCCAAAACTAATCAAGTCATATCAGTATTACCCCGAAATTTGATCTATCCCTATTTTCCATTGTTCTGCTACTTTACTATATCAGCTTTCCTTGACTACCCGAAATATCCTATCTACCAAATTTCCCAATCCATTATTATCTCCTATCCAAATTTATTCTCTACATTGTACTAGATAGATTTTCTTTCAAACTAAAATTGAAGTCTGGAGAATGGCTCAGAGGCTTAAAGCACATTCCTTACAAACAAGAGAACTTGAGTCTGATTCCTGGGTTCACCTGCATTCAAAAATGCTATCTTGAAAGGTCAGCTCTCTGGGATTTTCCACAAAGATCATATGCTCTTCAGCACAGAGGCAGGTGTGTGAGAATACCACAACAACAGGGTGCAATTCTTGCACTGAATGCCACAAAAATGGAAGTGCATTGTGTGCCAGAGCAATAGTACAGCAGGTAGAACATTCGCCTTGTATGCAGTTGACCCGGGTTCGATCCCCAGTATTCCATTCAGGTCCCCGGGCAGTGCCAGGAGTAATTCCTGAGTGCAGAGCCAGAAGTAACCCCTGAGCATTGGCAGGTGTAAACCCCAAAAAGCAAAGTAAATAAAGACCCAGTGGGAAAAGAGGAGATGAAAACCTAAGGCATGCTTAACAAAAAAAAAAAAAAAGAAAGAAAAGAAAAGAAAAGAAAAGAAAAGAAAAGAAAAGAAAAGAAAAAAAGTATGCCAGTACTACAGCCTAGAGTACAACCTCTGGGGATGGCCAGAGCAGACTCTGATGAGCACTGCAACCAGTGTCCACAGGCAACACAACTAAACGGGTAAGAGCCCTGATGAGCTCATGTGCAAGTATTACAACTAAAGTATATGAAATCCAGTGAAGAACAATGGCTGAATGTGTGAGCACCACAATCAAACATGTGCTGCCTCAGGACATTACCAAAACAAGGCCAGACTACAAGTAAAAACAACAAAGGGAGTGAAGGAAAAATATATTAAAATAAAGTTGGAGCACATCATCTCCCTTCTTCAAACCTCTGAATGATTTCCCTTTGTACTTCAAATATAAAACAAAAGATTTTATTTTATATTTTATATTTCAAGACGTCAGAGGCACTTCTCACAAACATAAAATTCCACAACTTAAGACAATTTACAATAGAAGAACTGAAAGAAAATACAGCTTCCATGACAGAGTAAAAAGGACACCACTGAGACAAGTGGGAACGAGAGAGAGACAGGAAGTAACACCAACACCAACACCACCCTGCCACTGCCCCCGTGCTAGGCTGTGGAGATTAATGTTCAAGATGAGTCTTAAAGTTTTGTAAGTTTCTTGGGGAGAAGGGGAAGTCTGAACCCTTCATTAATCAACCCAGCTTCTTATTCGGATCAACAAAGGTGAGTCCTTATAGCTCTAGCATTGAGGACTGGTAAGAAAGACGCAAGAGAATTAAAGAACTATAGAGAATAGAAAACCCACCCTAAAGGCCCACAAGAAGATTCACTCACCCTGGAACCTAGGAAAGTAATACAGGTACAAAAAGCACCTTCATCACAGGTGAAGGGACCAATATAAACCTGTTATCTGGGAGAGAGACAGGAAGCTTTGGAGAAAAGGCCCAATTGGAAATACAGGTAGATACCATCTTGACAACCTTTCACAATCTTGCTAAAATTATTAGCATTGGTTTGTCCACCAATTTTAGTACCCCTTACAGCCTATGAGAAACTGTGGGAGAATCCAAGTTCAAACCCCAGTTCCACATGTCTCCCCCTAGGACTATCAAATATAGTATTATAGGCCCTAAGCACAGCCTTTGAGGCCCTAGTGGTCCCCAGTCTAAACATTTTGAATAGCAGCACTGCTTCATGCTCTAGCAATGAGCCAGCAGACCCTACTGGCTGAGTATCACTAGCAATGGACCCCAAGACCTCTGAGTACTACTCGAGAGGCCCATACTGGAAAAAAACAACATATTTTTGAGGCAATGTCAAGAGAAATAATATTCATCAGAAGCAGAAAGGGGCAGAAAGAAGTATTTGAGGATATAAGGTCAAAACCTAACCTAATCTGAAAAATAATGCAAACCACCGGCTACAGAATACCCAAAAAGTTCCAAATAAAAGGAACCCAATTCAAAGAGATCCACACAACACACCACACATTTTCAATTTTTTTGTTTGTTTTTGGGTCACATCTGGCAATGCTTAGGGGTTACTCCTGGCTCTTCCCTCAGAAATTACACCTGGAAGTACTCAGGTGACCATATGGTATGCCGTGGATCGAACCTATGTTGGCCACATGTAAGGCAAACCCCTACTTGCTGTACTATTGCTCCAGCCCACATTTTCAATTCTTAAGACATTTCAAAATCTTATATTTCTTTTTTTTAATTCTTTTTATTATTATTATACCACTGTGAGACAACAATTACAAAGGTGTTCATAATTGGTTCTTGGTAATACAGTATTCCAGCACCCATCCCTCCACCAGTGCCCTATTTCCACCATCAATGTACCCCACCCCTCCCGCCCACCCCAGGCTGCCTCAATAGCAGGTACCCCCCATTTCCTCTCTTTCTCTCTCTGCCTCTGCATCTCTCTCCCTCTTATTTTGCACATTGTGGCTAGCCCTGCAGATATTTAGAGTTTATCACTTAAGTCTCTTTGTGTATATTCAATGGTGAGTTTTAGTCTGCCATTACCATTTCTCACACTTAGTAAAACATTGTTATCTATTTATATCCTATTAATGAATGCAGTCATTCTATATCTGTCCTTGTCCTTCTGACTAATTTCACTCAGTATGATAGTCTCCATGTCCATCCATTTGCAGGTAAATTTCATAATTTTGTCTTTTCTGACAGCTGCATAGTATTCCATAGTGTAGATGTACCACAGTTTCTTTAGTCAGTCCTCTGTTCTTGGGCATTTAGGTTGTTTCCAGATTCTAGCTATTGTGAATAGCGCAGAGATGAATAAAGATGTACAGATAGTGTTTCTGCTATGTGTTTTTCGGTCTCTCGGTTATATTCCCAGGAGTGCTATTGCTGGATCAAATGGGAGCTCAATAAAAGGGGGGGGGGGGAACTACTTTTCGGAGGAATGCCCATATTGTTTTCCAAAAGGGCTGGAACAGTCGGCACTCCCACCAACAATGGATGAGAGTCCCTTTTTCCCCCACATCCACACCAGCACGAGTTGTTCTTGCTGTTTTGGATGTGTGCCAGTCTCTGTGGTGTGAGGTGGTACCTCATTGTTGTTTTGATTTGCATCTCCCTGGTGATTAAAGATGTAGAGTACTTTTTCATAGGCCTTTTGGTCATTCGAATTTCAAGGGCCATCATCATTAACATGATTTCTAACATTCATTTCTAGAATGTATATATATTGAGTATTTTGTTTTGATAGAGAAATATTCCACTCAGACAGGAACATTAGGAATTAAAAGAAATTTTTATCAACGTCTCAAAACAAATCCTTCTAAACATTAAATAAAAACACCTATCAACACCTGTCTGGAAATGCATTTAACCACATTGTCCCCTGAGCAACTCTAGGAGTGATCCTTGAGAAAAGGATCTGAAATATAGCCCTGAGCATAGCTGAATATGACTCAACCCCTTCCCAAATAAAGCTAAAGTAAAATTCTTTTTATACATGCTACTTGAGTGACCACAACAACTTGAGAAGTGGGCATTCCTGTCCCTAATATTAGTAGATATCAGATAATAGCTCCACGTACCATAGTCTAAGTAATATAAAGTTAAAAATAAAGATGATAAACGTGATTAAAATATATGTAAATCTCTTTTCCACTAATACTTAAAAGTCTAATGTTGTATGAAACCTCTCATAAGCTTAGAAGGCTGAAAAGAAAGTAAACAACTGCCATTAACTTAGATGGAAACCTTTGAGGATTCCTAAACTGTCCCCCAAAACAAACTTTCAAATCATATCAAGCAAAATGCAAAATAACGCAAACATAGTAAAAACAGTAATGGCATAATAAATATACAGTCAAAAGTGGCTGGCATGGAAGGAGCTTGCCCAGGCGCTCTCACTGTTCAGGGGTTCTGGGCTTGTCAATGGCTGCTGCCAAATGGACACTGAAAGTCAGTTTCACTTTTCATCTTGTGTCATGAAACTGAAAGTCTCTTTTGTATTTCTTCCCGTAGCAAACAGGTACTAATGTAAACAGGGAATGTGTGAAAGCAAAGAAGTCTAAAGAGACGTCTTAACAAGAGAAATGTATATATTTTTCCTTCTGCCATGGCATATATTCCTTCACAAATTGCTGAGGTCCCAGATCAAGTTTAGATTGAGCAGAGCATCTGCAAGACATGAACAAGTATCTAATCAGAACCACATAATCACCCTCATCTTTTCAATTCCTGCTTTGTCAGCACCTGACAAAGGGGTTTCACCCCCACATGTGCGACCATGCCAGCAGAATGATCCCTGTCCACAGTGCCTACAAGCAGTTCCACTATGAACACCTTCAAGACATAGATGTTTTTACACCAGTTGTTTAGATCCCCCTGGGAAGATGAGCCCAAATAAGTGCCCCAGCTCATGTTAGAAGGGTCATTTGGTGGGAATTTCAGGATCTTGAGTACTCAGGAGAAGTTTGGACAATTGATGAACTACTGATCCTGTGCTCCCTCATAGAAAAATCACACTGAAGCTTCTAAAAAGTAAGATGAGAGCAGGAACCCTCTTGTTAAGGCCTAAAGGTGGTGCTATAGTCAGGTACCAGGTGCACATTCTGCAAATATAAATTAAATAAAGATCACAGGGAAGATTTTTATATCCTGGATTCAAGTTAAGATCTGTTGGATTGAAAGGACTTCTGAAAGGCTTTTAATTATACCATGATGTTTACTATCAGGATGTGAGACTTTTCTATACACTTTCCTCGATATTGTTATTCTCAATCAAGATTCTGGCTGAGGCCAGGAAGTTCCTTTCCAGAGCTACAAAGTATCAATGTCTTGATTGTGAGTGTACTGGCACTGGCATGCTTGAGCAGATAACACTGCTGAAGCTTGTGGATGCTTTAAATCCATCCAGACAGCCCTACATGCAACTGATTTCTCAATTCCATGGCAGTAAAGAGGTACTGGGTGCCCAAAGGTCTGCTCCTGAACTCTAAATAGCTATAATCATCACCCTTTACCAATTGGAATGATTTTGTATTTTGTGTGGGTTAGAAAAAGAAGGAAAAAAAGTCATCATTCCTTAAAACTTCCAACATTAAGAGTATTTGGATTGGGCTCTGAATTTAACAAATGAATTACTTATTAATACCATACCCTGAATGAACAGTTTGAGGCACTTCGTATTCCTGAAGCAACCAGATGCCATTGGGCTACACTGGCACGTGATAGGGTCAAATGGAGATGTTACTGGAGCCCACTCGAGCAAATCGATGAATAACGGGATGTCAAGTGTCAAGTGATCAAGTGACCATACATGTGGACAGGAAACACAAAAATAACAGAAAGGATCAATGCTTAACTTTAATCTTTCATTACATTGATAGGATAGTGTTCTTGTTATGTGTTTTGGGGACACAGCAATCATGAGGAATATAGCAGTTGGACAAATAAGGAAAGTTTGATTATCACTAGACAAGAAGACTCAAAATAAATATACTCATATATCATCTTTAAGATATAAATAGTAAGAAGCAAGTAAAGAGATAAATGAGTAAAACTGAATGATGGAATGATTGAGTTGCTATAAAGATGGTCAGGGCGTGTCAAAATTAATGCTTGAGTAAGCCAAACTACATGTGACATAGGACATGAGCAACTTGAGTATTCAATATTTTGTATTTCTATCTCTGCAACTTTAAAACGTGGTAATATATCAGAGAAACAGACCTCATACAGAAATATTAGGTCAGAGCCATATATCTGATATAGAAAAAGAAAACATCACCATAAAAAGAAGGAAAAGAAAGGAGAAAATAGAAACTAGTGATTTGTTTTACATAAATGAACAATGTCTTTCAAAAGGGAGCTTTGACTTTTCAAACCACTGAAAGAACCTATATTTTCAGAGAATTCATTATAAACAGAAGCCTTGCATTACTGGGTAGGGGAGTTGATTTATAAATGAAATCTTCCTAGCTACCTCCAAGATACCTATATAAAACGCCACCAGGAAAATGTAGTCACACTGTAGTAATAGCATATCTTATAAATAAGTCAACACAGCAAGTGTCACATACCTGTTCTTTTACCAGTATTTATAATCCAGCCTTATGACGCTACAGTAAGCATAATCTACAAATGTCTAGAAAAAAATAGCTGAAAAGTCATGTTGACTAGAGTTAAAGCCAAGGGTCTGGAAGAGGTGGTGAAAGGATAGTCCCCTGAGCACCAGTTGTAATGAATCAAGAGCACTGAGCTTGGAGTAACCCCAAGCACTACTGGATGTGTTTTGAAAATTAAAAAAAAGTCATCAGAAATAATAAAACACATCTGCACACCTTAGAACTAAACCTACCATTGTTTCAGAATTTTATCATTGACTGTAGTGGAGAAAATGGACTTAGTAAACAGAAGTCTTCTACGATTTAAGCAAGTGTATTATCTTCTACAGTTTCTGCTCTTGTTATATTCTACAGAAATACTTGGGCCATTATGTTTTAGCTACAAGCAAAGCATCATCATTCATTTAAGAAACCAAGTGGAAAGTTTAAAAATTATCTTCATTTCTCATCCCCCTCGCCCGGATCAAATCTCTATCAAAGTGTGCGAGAACAATCACTGACAAATTTCATTACTCATCACTTTGCAAGACAGGAACATCTTGAAAAATAAGAGAAGACTGCATCTTATAACTTATTTTGCTTAAACCTGATAATTAGTAGCATGCACCATCAATGTGTAGAATAAATATAACCTAAGGCAGAGCTATTCAGAGCTATTCCAAAGCTCCCTTTTTGAAAGATATTGTTCATTTATATAAAACAAATCACTAGTTTCTATTTTCTCCTTTCTTTTTCTTCTTTTATGGTGATTTTTTTTTCTGTATATCAGGTATATGGCTCTGACCTAATATTTCTATATCAGGTCTATTTCTCTGATATATTACCACATTTTAAAGTTGCAGAGATAGAAATACAAAATATTAGAAAGTACTCAAATATAACCTAAGGCAAAGCTATTCAGAAGGTGGTATTATCCCCTGGAAAGTGCTGGAATAGCCCAGGGGAGGCAGTAGTAGCCTACCCTTCTAGTGGAGGTCACTTCTGGCTTCATTTTATTTAAATAAAGCAGATTTTCAAGGCAGTACTGAGTGATATTGTTTTGGAAAAGGTAGTGGCAAGGCAAGAAGCTGTAGGAACATCTGAACAAAAGCAAATTCATTTAGATTAAAATTAAACAAATGAAAAGTTGAAATTCTAAGACTTCGATATTAATTCACCATGTAAACAAACAGGGGGTGGCCTTGCACAAGATATTCAGGAGGCTGAAGATTTGGGCTGGTGATTTTTGGCCAGAGGTTCCATAGGGGTCAAAGGATGTGCATTGCTGCTGACTCTGCCATGCAGTGTATTTCCTGAGCCACTACTGTGGCATTTGGGGGACTCCACGGTCATACCTAGTGGTGCGGAAGGGGCTTCAAGGCCACACCAGTAATGCTCAGGGGATCATGTGGCACTAGGAAGCCAAATGAGTTGGCTGCATGCAAGGTAACCCCTAGGTACCATTTTGTCCCTATACTATCTCTCTATACCTTGGACTTAACATTTATATATGTGAAATAAAAAGTTATACAGAAATAAAGGCTTCCCTACTATCCAAAATAAATTCCTATAAAATCTTTTTAAGCAAAATTGGTGTAAATTGTGAAGAAAAAACAATTACTATTAATTATATGAAACTTTTAATCTTTTTTTGGGGGTCACACCTGGTGATACTCAGAAGTTACTCTTGGCTCTGCACTCAGAAATCACTCTTTGTGATGCTCAGCAGACCATATAGGATACCAGGGATTGAACCTGGCTCAGGCACTAGCAAGGCAAACATCCTACTCACTGTGCTATTGCTCAGACCGAAAAACATTCTTTTAGCCATAAAGTAACATATAAAACCTAAACTGAACATATGAATGGGCAAAAGTTATCATCAGGGACATACAAATCAAAACAACAATGAGATACCATTTCAGGCAAGTGAGACTGGCACAGACCACAAAGAACAAAAACCAGGTCTGGCATGGCTGTGGGGAAAAGACACCACATTCACTGCTAGTGGGAATGTCAACTGTTCCATCCTTTCTGGAAAACAATATGGACTCTTCTCAAAAACTAGGAATTGAGTAAGTAATTCTAGTCGTTTCACTTCTAAGCATCTCCTGGAAACTCTATTCAGAAAAGACATTTGCACTCCTTGGTTATTGCAACATTATTCACAGTAGCCAAAACCTGGAAACAACCAGGTGTCTAAGATCAGATAACAGGATAAAGAAACTCTGCTACATATACACAATGGAATACTACTCAGCTGTAAGGAAAAAAAGTGAAACCATCACATTTCCTGTCATGTGGATGGAGCTGGAAAGGATCATGCTGAGTGAGGTCAGATACATGATGATCTCTCATGTAAGGCATGTGAAGAAACAGAATAGGGAAATAACATATGGCCAAAGGCAAGAGATACTGAGAACTTATTTTCAGTAAGAAGCTAACCATGGGGTGGGAGGATGAGTGAGGGACCCTGGGACAATGGTGGAGGGAAGCAGACACCTGGGTGGAAAGTATAGCGCTAGGATAGTTCAAGTGTGAAGTCCTATGAATAACAATCTATAAACCACAGTGCTCATTTTTTTAACTAAAAAGAATTTAAGTAGCATGAATGTATGGTGAAAATAGGAATGATATGAAAAACACACAGTTTAACAAAGAGTCCGGGTGAAGGAGATAAGGCTGTCCCCTGCCCTCACCTCTTGCTCTCTCTCTCTTGTCTCTCTGTTCAGAGTGGTGTCATGTTATAGTGACTTCTGCAAAACCAACACTGAAAGCTAAATGTTTTCCACCTTTAGGTGTAAAAGCAAAAACTCTTTCTGGTTTATTTCCATTAGTAGAAATAAGTACTAATATATACTTTTCATAAGAGCTAAATTGTTAAAATTCAAAATTCTCAGAGGAGAAGGGACAACCTGTATAGGGAAAAATACCTGTAGAACAAGAAAGTTCAGTGGGTATTATTTCATTTATTAAGGAAACATGCTATTAAAGTTGCTCTCCTCCTTCACAGAAAATATGTCCTCTGGTTTTTAATGTTTATTCTGCCTATAATTGATCAAGTCTATGACTGGTGATTGAAGTTCTTTATTATTTCTTCTGTCACTTCAAAACTAAGGCTTGCTTTCAACGGCAATGTATTAGGTTCCCTTTGAGTGTGCTTAACCAATTGTCTCTGTCCTCAAGAATTTCTTACTGACTTTTCTAACCAATTCCTGCCTTTATTAACTTTTTAATATTCTTCTCAATTTCAGCTATCACAAATAATTCACATTTTTGCATTTCAATTCTCTACTCTCTTTCCACCAAAGTACCTATTTGAAGATCCCAATTTGACATAAATTTTAAATTGATAAGCTTGTTTTTCTTAGTTTATCAACTTATCTTGCTTTCATTTGAATAGTTTTATACCCTAATCATCTTAAAACCCACACAGTTTTCTCTAATTTATCTCAAAATGAAAACTCAGAGACTGAGCTTCACACCTAAGCATGGGTAAGAGATTTACTATTCCCATCCTGCATTCATTATCTTTCCATGCAAGCTTCCTCACATAATTATCTCACAAATGGCTTAAGGCAAAACATCCAAAGAAGACCCTAGCATCTCAGTCTCTCCATTCCAATCTCTTTGGCAGACTATCTGTTCTCTTCTCAGGTTTCACCCTCGCTAGGATTCTCTGTCTTAACAGGCACATGACTGTTGACTCCCACCTCTAAGCCTTCACACATGCCATTCCTTCTGGCTGGAATGCTCTGCCCACTTGCTCTCTTCTGCTATGCCTTATTATCCTCTCCCTCCTCCTTAACACATACGTCCTCACGTGGCCTGCCTCAAATAATCCAACTTCATTCATTCTATTTCTTTGCCCAGTCTCCTTTCTACTGCTCCTGGAAAGAAGATTGGAAAATTTATATACATACATCCACACCAACCGAAAGAGACAAATATACATCCGATCATACAGAATGTATTGGTTACTGGCACAGATCACTTCAATTCTTCAGTTGAATTTGTATTTATAACGTCAATTAGTCATATAATTATGGTTTCTCTCTTCACATCATTAATGAATGACCTCTAAAAATCATCCACTCTGTGTACCCACTGGACATTCCTGCCTGCTTGGGGAGAAAAATTGCAGCAGGAGACTAAACAGGAGGACCAGGAAGTAGACTTGAGAGAGAGAGAGAGAGAGAGAGAGAGAGAGAGAGAGGAGATAAAGAACCTGACACAGAGGTAGATTAGGGGAGGGAGGAGGGATTAGGGACATTGGTGGTGGGAAATGGGCACTGGTGGAGAGATGGGTCAATTAGCCATACAATCATGGCTATACACATGAGCCATACACTATATGACCGAAATCCAGGCATGAACTTCTTTGTAATTGTATATCTCATGGTCAAATAATAAAATATTTTTTAAAAATCACAATTTAATTTTTTAATGTCTTATTTCTGAAGAATACCATGGATTCCATCTATTATGGATGGCTTCCCTGGATCATAATAAATCACGATCAGAAATGCTATCCCAGCCCTGAAAATAATCACAGTTCATTTTCCTTCACCTTTTAGCTCTTTCTCTGACCTAGTCCTATCAGCTTCAGGTTCACCACCTGCTCTATCCACACACATTTTGCCTTCTTTCCCAGGAGAACCCTTTTAGATTCCTTAGTATCTTTAGTAACTGCTTACTGCTTTCTTGGTCTTCTGGCCCTAGGAAGAGAATGGTTTCCTCCTCCTTACCCCATCTCCAGATTGTCCTCTTTTTCACCCTGGAAACATATTCCAATCCACAAAATCAACCCTCTTCAAGAAATGGCTTTTCTACACCTTGTGCACCAACTGAACCCCTAACCATGCCAGGTCTTACTTTTGCAGACACATATCAAAGACCTTTATTTGAAGAAGGCCCCCACAGTCCCTATCCACCAGCAAGTGTACAAGTAGGTTGTGATTTTTACTCTTAAAGAATCACAGAGTGCTTTTTTTCCCCTAGAAGGCGAGGCACCATAGCTCTTTCACTCTTGGGTTTGGGTTTTATTGTTGTTACTGGGGTGTGTGGAGTGTGTGCGTGTGCGTGTGTGTGTGTGTGCGTGTTTTCCTTAAGGGTGAAGTGAGAAGACCTTTTTGCTTGGCTAATTTCATCCCCTCCATCAACAAGCAGATGGAACACCTCATAAGTTGCTGGGCATCCTTCCATCTTGATTCTCCTAAGACTTCACCCCAGGCAGGAGATGGAAGTGATCTTAGAACTGCTGGGTAGGAAGCGGAACAATGATTTCCTTTACCTTGCAGTTTCCCTAACTGGTTCATGATGGCGCGCTATTGTTATTTCAGGATAGTCCTATTAAAACTCTCTGCATTAGGCTGAGGAGACAGTACAATGTACAAGGCACTCGCCTTCAAATGGTTTGTTCTGGGTTCAATCCCTGAACCCAAGTGATCCCTGAACTCAGAGTCAGGAGCAAACCCTCAACAGGGGTGGGTAAGGCCCCAAACCCGAAACAACCAAAAAACTCTCCACACTCCCAGGTCTCTGGGTCCTCCACTTTGGGCACCCAACTCATCTCCTCTGAGCCTGGCAAAACCGTCAACAACCCTGTTCCTCTCCTCCTCGCCACCAACTGGGATAACTGGAGCTCCTGGGGCCTGGCCCACCAGCCAGTCCCAGGTGGCTGCCTCCTCCGCCCTCCACAACCTGCCCGGGGCAGGCTTTGCTTACTTGCCCGCCAGCTC
This sequence comes from Cryptotis parvus, assembly GCA_021461705.1. NCBI lineage: Eukaryota > Metazoa > Chordata > Mammalia > Eulipotyphla > Soricidae > Cryptotis > Cryptotis parvus. The sequence goes on along the minus strand of JAJIBD010025902.1, from coordinate 29,201 downwards.
AGAACCAGCTACAAGCCCCGCGGCGTGTTTGGTTCCCGGCCAACAAACTTCTTCCGGGACCCTGCAAGGAGCGCCCCAGCCGGGCTGCGCGGCGCCTCCTCCCTTCTCACCGCCGAGCGGGTGGCGGCGGCGCCGGCGCGCTGACGGCGGGGTGGGGGCCGCGTTCTCCGCGCGCCGGTGCCGGGACGTTCTCACGGCCGCAGCGGCGGGGACTGCGGGGACTGCGGGGACCGCGGGGGCGCACGGGCCGGCCGCGCAGCGCGTGCTGCAGGGTAATTAGGAGCTGGGCCCCGCGCGCCGGGACCTCTCGGGGCTGGGGGGCGGGAGACTCGGGATGCCGGCCCGCACCCACCTCTGCACCCAAACGCTCCCAGCCTCCTGTTTCCTAGCACACCCCCGGCACCCCCATCCCCGCCACTCACCAGCCGCAGTTGGGGGTGGGGGTTGGAGGAAGGGAAGCCCGCAGGTCTGAATAGGTAACCGCGCGGGCGGGAAAGAGAAGCACCGGAACCCCGCGGTCTCCCAGTTTACACCCCTTAATTGTCTTTTCGCTGCTGGGGAAGAGGGAAGCGTGTAATGTATCCACTCGCGATCTATATATATGTATATTTATATATATATAAGCGCCAACGGCCTGAATTGCTATAGAGTTTATTTGTTGTGTCTCTGCCCCCCGTGGGTTGGATTTTCTCCCGTACTGGATGTCTGTTCTCACTGCATCAGCAGTGCTCCTAGCTCTGCTTTACAGACACACATAAAGCACCCACCTAGAACTAAAGTGATAAAGCACGAAGCCTGCATTTGGTGAGCAGCGGAGCCATAACTCCATGCTGGGTGGCACCCCAGTCTGACCACACCGTGCCCAATGTTTGCGGGCCCCGTTGAAGCTACCTATGGGAATGCGTAATTGCAGGTGTGCGTTAGTCGGCCGCCCCGCCGGAACCCCTGGAGAGGAGGAGCCCAGTTTGTGCATTTTCTGGAAAAGCGGATGCGCGCAAATGGACAGAAGCATGAGAGATGACACATACCCGGCCCGTGGGCGAGAGAGATCGAGGGAAGAGCCGGTGCAGAGCTCCGCGGCTTACCTTGAACGCGGGTTTGAGCCCCTCAGAGGCGCAGTGGAGTCGCGGCTGGGCTGCCGCACCGCCGAGGAGTGGCCCGAGCGAGCTCCCTGCGAGTGGGGAAGGGGGACGCATCTCTGCCCTTATTAGTCTCTCCCAGTGTGACCCTCCCACTCGCCGAGGACGGAGGACTCCGCCAGACAGGACTCCTCCAACTCATGCCCAGGTTTTCCTCAATGACAGCAAGGTCGCCTTAGAGCTGCGAAGGATACCTTTCAGCTTTTCTGTATTATTAGCAGTTTCACAAATAGAAAGACGGCTGGGTAGGCAAGTGCTTCGAGGTTCTCACTTCTGGTTATCAAGTGTCTTCAAAGTATTGTACGCCGGCAGAGGGTCACAGGTAGATGATTGGCTTTTTAACAGTTGGGCTAAAAAGGATAGAATGGATGGTTGGGTTTTCACCTCTGTCAGGAGTTTCTGCCAAGTTAGTTCGTCTAAAAAGTCTCTCCCAGTTATGCTCATGGGCATAGGTTTGAGTGATTTGGCTTATCTGAGTTCTCCCAAATAAGGATCTTATGATTTTAAAAACTGTATCTTTCTGTGGACTGGTGCTATGAAGCTTAGGTTTTGAACGCTTTGGAATCCTTTAGGGCATGTGAAAATGTCTTTTCCCCCTGCGAACCTCTGTATGTTTGAGTGTACACAGGTACGTGTAGAAAAGGATCAGGATCTGTGTGGGTGTTTAACACAACAATAGGCCCATTGTGTGCCTGTGTACACACACATTTGGAAGAAAACAAACCATTATCAAGTGCATAAGAGTACTCCCACATTAGCAAACAGATAAACTGATTTAATGTTTTTAGTTCAATATTGCTGCAGTTGGGAGAAAGGATAAATTATATTATTGATCCAGAATGATGAAAATTATTTAAGCTTAAAATTTACCTCAAATTATAGAACTATGATTCATACATAAGCATTCATAGATCAAGATAAAAAATAAAATAAGGCTCACTACAAAATTAAGTTAGAGGTTAAGAAAAATTTCAGGAGCTAACTCCTGTTGCCTTCATTGAAATGAAGCTATCAGAGTCAACTAGTGGTTTTTAAACTTTTCATTGTAATTAAAATACCTGCGGTTTTAGGGCTTTGTATTCACAGTGATACAAACCATGTTTATGTGTCAGGATTTTTTACTTCCTGATATCTTTCCTTCCATGTTATTTTCATCACTCATTTTTGGTGAACTATGGAAAGAGGCCAAGGAGGGAAGCTATCACGAGTCAAGCGGCTCAAATGGCCATGTGAAAAGATGATTCTACAAAGCTGCATCAGATTTTCAGTGATCATTCTCGAATTTTGAAAAAGTGTTATCCTATTTGAATTATTTTCTTTAAGAAACTATTTTACCTTTTAGTTACTAGTAAACTAAAATTAAAAACTCACAGGCTCTGTTCCCTGGTGGACTATTAAAATCAAATTATTTACATTTTATTAGGTACCATCTTTAATGAGGTTGATAAAACTATCTCACAAAAAATCTGAAATTTTGCCCTAATTTTCTGGTTAGCACAAGCAAATCCCTTCTTTTCAGCATTATTTTAATAAACATAAATACCTTCATAATCTTTCTGATATTTTTAAAATAGTCAAAGTCATGTTTTTTGTATCAAATGACTTTTTTTCCATTCACAATTTGAGAAATGAAAAGTGAATAAATAAAATTTTAGAATATTATTGTCTATTGCTAGCGTCATTCTTAGATCAACATCAGGGGTCAATAATATTCCTGTGTTTTTCTTTCAGAAAAGAATTTAAATCTAAGCTAGTTTCATGATCAGACAAACAATGATACCCTAGGGTTTGGGTCTTTTATTCAATGATTTTTATTGAATTTAAAGTGACTAAGTAGAAAGAGGCCCTATCCAAGTACCATTTTTTTTGTTTGTCTGTTTTATATCTAACCTAAATACAATTACAAGGATCCACTTGCACCTAAAGCTATAGCATTCGCCTTGCAAGTGGCCAGCCTGTGTCGACCCAGGTTCAATCCTCGGCATCCCATATGGCCCCCTGAGCACCGCCAGGAGTAATTCCTGAGTGCAGAGCCAGGAGTAACCCCTGAGCATCGCCGGGTGTGACCCAAAAAGAAAAAAAAAAAAAGCTATAGCTGATGAATACAGCATCTGAAAATAATATAACTTACATGACTTCTGATGTCCATTTATTTTAGTTAGTGTATATTTAAAAATATTTATTAAAAATAGCTGGTATTAATACTTATTTGTCATGAAAGACACATTTAGCTAATTTTATGCAATGAGTTATAAATTCCATTAGATAAATATAAAAGTATTCCATATTTGTAATGCCCCTTTTAAAAAAAAATTAAGTGCTACTTAAATGAACGGTTCACCACCTTGTTCTGGAAAGTGCCCCATAATATACTTAAAGAATATGTTTTTTCTAAACTTGCTTCTTTTTGTCTTCTGTTTTATGGTCTCTTTTCTCCTGTTTTTTTTTTATTATACTTATGTTTCCAGCAATGTTGCCTTTTTTATCTCCCATTTAGAATTTATTTCACTTTTCTCTTCCTTCAATAGTTTCCATTTTCTAAGAAGAAAGAGTTTCAGCATTGCCCCCAAGCTAACTTCTTAGTTACTAAAGCATGAGAGTGGTCATTCTTTATTGTAATTAGGAGGAACAGCCATACATGAATCCCATATATATCCCATGGAAATATTTTTCAACTCCTCAAGAGCAGATGAACAGATTTCAGTGTTAACTGTAATTACTCAAACTGACTTATTACCCTGACAAAGCACGTACTTCCTAGTCTATTCCTTTTTAGACCTTCTTAAGGGTGAAAAGGATGTACTCAGCACTAAAATGTTATAATTATCAAAGTAAGTTAGGTCATTTTTTTAGGTTCAATGTTATTTTTACCATTGCTTCTGAAAATAATTCTCATAGAGAAATATATCACTGGTCGTTTTTGTGTTTGCTTTCCTTCCTAGAAGTCATTCTAGCTCCTAGATAGCCCAGCAGCATAGAAAAGAGAGGAAGAGGTTATCACAGACAATGACTTTCACTTCATTTAGTAGCTATTCTGCTTCTTGGGGATTGGTGATTTGGAACGAAAATATGGCAAAAGACAGATGCCCAACTAGGGGAAATGTCTATTAATATAGATCCAAGTCAAGAGTCATTTATTTAAAGAGAGAGAGAGAGAGAGAGAGAAAATGCCAGTAGGAAAAAAACAAGCAAAATGTGAGACTGTGAAAAGGAAACTTATGAAGGAAATACAAATGGGCATGATAAAATAGCCAATTTAATCAATATTTCAAAAATGCATATTTATAAAAATATAAATGTGGCATTTAAAAGTAATCAATTTTATCAGCATTTCAATATGCATATTTATAAAGGAACCATTTCCCCTATGCATTTTGTCACGATCCATTTGAAATTAGTGATTATATACAGTGTTAGCATAAATGAGAAGCATTCTCAACACCTCGAGGAAGAACACAAAATAGTTCAGCCTTTCTAAAAGGCAAATTAGCTGTGTGTATTAAAAATCTTTAAAAACACATAGACTTCGCTTTATCCCACTCCTGTAAAACAATAACTATGATTATTTCTCAAATTCAGATGATAGGATATTTTTATTTCATCCTTTGGCTTATCTGTAATATATAAAAATGTTAATGTGCCTTATGATAATAAAAAATATAACAATTATAGCATTTTATATATGTCCAACAAATTAATAAAAGTTTGTTGTTAGGAGAGTTGAAAATTTGCCTTTCAAATATTATCTTTTTATTCTTTTTTATTTTCAGCAGGAATTTTACAGGTAGAAATTAGTCTGTAACTTAAAGCAGTTAAACTTAGCCTACTGATTTCACTAGGAAGCAGATATTAATCAAAATGTTCATCTAACACCTGACATTGAGTGCCTCTTAAAATGAGACTGTACAGTATGTAAAGAAAAAGAAAACAAGTATACATAACAATAACATAAAGTAAGAATGCAAAGTAAAACAATAACATTATATACAAGCCACTGGGAGAGTTCAAAGGAATGGAAATTAGATTTACAATGGAAGCACGAGGGTTAAAAATTTTCAGTAGGTGGCCGAGCGATAATTCAGTGGGTGGGGCATTTGCCATACAAGCGACCACTTGAGGTTGGAGCCCTGGCATCCTATATGTTCCCCCAAGTACCACCAGCATTAAATCCTGAGTGCAGAGCCAGGAGTAACCCCTGAGCATCGCGGGTGTGACTACAAAAAGAAAAAAAATATTCAGTGAACAAAGGACCAATTGGGTCCTATACTTATAATAAACTTTTAAATAATTATAAAGTCATATTAATAGACATTGTAACAAGTAACTATTTGTCAAATTACAAGTTAACTGTTCCATAGATATAGACATAAATATATAGACATCTATCTATCATCTATCTCTATAATTTTTTTTTGTTTTGGGGGCCCACACCTGCTGGTGTACTCAAGGATAACTCCTTGCTCTGAGCTCAGGGATCAATTCCTGGTGGGACTGGGAAGACAAATCGGGGGCAGGGATCAAACCCAGATCTGCTGTGTGCCAGGTGAATGCCCTCCTCACTGTTCTGTCACTCTACTCCCAGTTTCTTAAAGATTTTTGAAAGCATCAGCGAAAGAGAGCCCATTTGTTCATGTTTAGATTAGAAACAAGAAATGTCTCATTTCCTAATGAGCTAAAAATTTTCCCTGCAAATGTAAGGTCCTAAATGATCTAATCTTTGTTTACTATCCTATGTTCCCTAGTTCTTCTCTGTGTGTTTGTGCACTTGCTCCAGGGGATGGAGTCTGGATGGGGAATTGGGCTGTGGGCAGTGCTCAGACCTAACCTTAGTTATTTGCTCAAGGATCACTACTCACTGTGCACTGGGGATGGAAGCTGTGTGTCAGCCAGACACTAAGCAAGCACCTTAAACCTGTATTATCTGTCCATAACTATTTCAGTTTCATTAGGGCTTACTCCTAGCTCTACCTCCAGGGATCTCCTCTGAGGACCATCCGGGGTTCGGGAGATCACAACCAGGTTAGAAGTGTGCAAGGCCAATACCCTACCTGTCATGCTATCTCTCTGAGAACAAGATTTGCTCATCTTTAAAAAGATGAGCAAAATCTACCCCCCACCCATGCATTTCTGTTTAGTCATATAACCTTATTTTAAGCCTTGTGAGGCCTTGAATTCAGTCTTCTCGGTTTTGTAATTATTCAGACTAATACATTATTATGTCTTAAATGCAATTTTCAAATATATATTGAAATGAGGAATGCAGTAGTTAAGTAGCTGAGGACATTCAACAATAGCTTAATGGTAAGCTATCTGAATCTCAGAGTTTGTATGCAAAAGTGGTAAGCATATTCTCATATATCTGCTATTCTATTCAATTAAGATACTGTTAAATTATCTCAGAATAACTTTTGCTCACCTATAAAACGGCCATAGAACAGAGCCTTTGAGGAGAACAATACCAAGAAAGGACTCTTATTAATCAAGAATATATTCATTCAGGGCTGGAGCGATAGTAAAACAAGTAGAACACTTGTCTTGCCTCAGACACACCCAGATTAGATCCCTGACACCTCCCCTAAATACTGCCAAAAGGGATCTCTGAGAACAGAGCAAAAGTAATTCCCAAAAACTGCCAGGTGTGGCCCCAAATATATGTGTATACACACATATGTATGTATCCATATATGTATGTATAGATATGTATATATATATACTCACTCAATGTCTCTTTGAACCTTTTCCAGACTATAACAAGTTTTTATTACTGTAAGTTAGAAAACAACTATATTTATATAATTAGAACACAATTGTATTTATATCTTATAAATCTTCATTATTAAAAATGACCTAATTAAATTATATTCTATTTCTTTCATACCTCTAAATAACCAGTAATATAGACAAAAAAAATTTAAATTCAGTGCTATTATAAATGGTTAGTACAAGATGCCAGAATTATGTCTATAATGTCTTTTTTTGGAACAGAAGTTTCTTGTTTATTATAGATTTTTTTAATTTCCATGTGCTAAGCCTAGTGCCGAGTACTCAACAATGCATTTAGTTCATTCTTTGCAATGCTATTTTTTGTTACCACTATATTTTCAACTAAAGCTGAAAACCAAACCCCTGACTAAGGCAACATGTGTACCAAAGTCCATCTCATTCCAATGTTCAGATGCTTATCTACTATGGTCAAACTTTTTATTTTGTCATCAATCACTTTTTCAACTTGTATCACTTGTCCTCTTGTTGTTCATTGATTTCCTCGAGCGGGCACCAGTAATGTCTCCATTCGTCCCTGTTGCATGGTAGTGTAGCCCTAAGGCATCTGCTCGCTACTATCATCTCGCTACTATCATCTTGAAAACATTGGTTTGCCACCCTGCACCCATTATCCAACAGACAGGATGAAAGAGTGCCCCCACACAAAGCAGAGGTATCAAACCTATAAAGCAACAATCAAATTTTCTCTTATAAGATGTGAAAATTTAGGGGGAAAATTGGAAATAAAAAATTAAGAATCTGTTTGTCTTAAGACCGAAGCCAACTTTAGTGAAGTACAAACCATTAACTAAGTTAGTTGGAGTTAAAAAATTCTTTTGCTAGGGCTGGTAAAATACCACAGGGTAAGTTATGGGGCTTTCTTTGTATGGCCAACACAGGTTTGATCCCTGGCACTGCACAAGGTTCCTGAGCATAGAGCAGGAGGAAATCCTGAGCACCACCAAGTGTGGCACAAACTCCTCTCACCACAAAAATGTCTTTTACTTATTCACTTATTCTGCAGCATGCTGTGTTAAAAAGTACCTAAGAAAACAAACAAGTCAAAATGCTATCAGTTGAATGGAGGCAAGGCAAGGTAAGGTCAATTTGTTTGGAATTTGCTCTCTATAAAAGGTGACAGCTATACTAGTTTTGCTAACAATCAAGCTCATTCTTACTGTCAAATTATTACACCATCGCCAATTTTTATACACCTTAATATAAATTTTTATGTTTATAAGATCCCTTTAATGTAATTATGAGAAGTCACACGACTTAGCTAATGAAAGCTCTAATGATAGTTCATAAATCTTTACTTATTTAAGTATCTTAAATATTATGAAAAACTATGGAATTTTCATTAATTTTAATAAAAATATCATTTTTTATTTTTAATAGAGAATTTACAAGAATTGTCACTGTCATTTAATATCACTCTTTTTTTAAAGGATTCTACTACTATAATTTATTTTTTTTTTGCTTTTTATTTATTTTTTTAATATTTTATTATATCACCATGAGATATACAATTACAATGTTGTTCATGTTTGGAGTTTTCAGTCACATAGTGTTCCAGCACCCCACCCTCCACCAGCGCCCATTGCCCACTACCAATGTCCCCAATTCCCTCCCCCATCCATAGCCTGCCTAAATGGCAGGATCTTTATCTCTTTTCTCTCTCCCTCTCTCTTTTTCTTCTCTGACACATTGTGGGTTGCACTACATACATTTAGAGGCTATAATGTGCATTTTTTGCCTGTATTTAATGCTCAGTTCTAGGTTGGTATTAGTCCTTTCGACATTTATTCCCACATGTTCCCTTCTCTGTCTTACCTAACCTCTGACTCCCACACGTTTGCAGTAATTTCCACTTTTGGTAAGACCTCCTGATCCACGCTCGCCTGACATTGGATTTTGGTGTCATAATATGTATGTATATATATATATATATATATATATATATATATATATATATATATGTCATGCATATAAATGCAGTCATTCTATATCTCTGTCTTTAATTCTGACTAATTTCACTCAACATGATCCTTTCCATGTCCATCCATTTATAGGCAAATTTCATAACTTCATTTTTCCTAACAGCCGCATAGTATTCCATTGTGTAGATGTACCACAGTTTCTTTATCCAGTCATCAGTTCTTGGGCATACTGGTTGTTTCCAGGCTCTGGCTATTGTGAGTAGTTCTGCTATGAAAATAAAAGTGCGGATTTAATATCACTCTCTTTTATCTAAAGTCTTATTTACACAGGTTGCCAGATAGAAGGTCTCATCCTAATTCTGTTCCTACCTGTCGTCAGTGCCCTGCTGGTTCTGCCCTGGTGTCATCACTTAATGTTGGCCACAGTTCTTGGGTCCCTGGTTCTAGCAGAAACAATGTGGAGAAGGATCTATTTTTCTCCATCATAGGCTAATGCTGGCAGTTTCTATTAGACCAACAGCCTCAAGGTAGGTGGTACCATGCTGTGTTTCACTTCTTCATGAATTACTGCTATATAAAAACTAACCTGAATAGCTAAAACAATAGGCACTTATTCCTGCTCAGGAATCTGCTACTTAAAGTTCATCTGGTCTGTTTCATCTGGAGAAGTTTGGTTGGTCTCAGTTGGATTCATATGCTTTCTGTCAGATATCAGAGGTTATTGCAGACAGTGAAGCAGTTCCTTTGGGAGGCACAGTCTTTCCTCAACATACATTCCATTCTCTAACAGGCTAGCTGATCTAAATTCCCTGGGATCATCAGAGTTGAAGCCATTGACTTCTACCACACTCTATTTACTAAAGAAGTCACAAGGCCATGACAAGGCCTTTCCCTTGATGGAAGACATTTCAAAGTAACATTATACTTTGCTATTTAAGAAGATTTTGGGGCTTCAGTAACTATAGTAAGAATGCAAAAAGAGTCTTTGGTCAACGCTGCCATACTCTCATCTGGATCGACACTGCCTTTAGAATGCCAGTGAGTTTAGAATCCTCATAATCTAGCCCTCAGCCAATCCCAAGACTCTCCTTTGGGATCAAGGAAACCGGATATCATTCCCCTTTGGGATCAAGGAAACCAGATATCATTCCCTTCACCTTCTTCAGTTGCAGAGAATAGGTATATTCTGTTCCTTCAGTTGCAGAGAATAGATACATGCCTACCCTCTCCCCCAGAACCCCTAGACTATCATTTCCACATGCCCTGCCTGTGCAAGAAATCACTATAAGTTTCCCACCCTCAGAAATCTCAAGGGAAGGAGTGTTGTCATCAGTCTCCAAACCAGGAGAGAGGGCTACATCATCCCCAGAGTGTAAGAAGGGATTCCTAATCAACTCTTCAACTGTTATTTTTATCAGTTTTTCAATTGTTTCTCTTCCAGAATATCTCCTCTTTCTTTGAAGCTCCTGTTTATTTGCCAATGACAAAAGAACTAAGCCAGCTGGAAACTAAGGGACCTAACCTCCTCCCTTTACAGATTAAGAAAAGGTTAGGTTTTCATTTTTGCAGCTGTTTCCTTTCTCTCCAGTAACATAAAGGTGATATGAACTGTGACTATAGATGAGATTGGGGTCCTTGACTGGTGGTAATTATCGAACTCACATCTAAACGCCAAGAAAGAGCCAGCTCTGCAAAGATCAGAGGAAGACCTACTAATGCAGAAGCTCAAGTAAGGTAGAGCGGAGCCTGCAGAGTTGTATCTGTTTAATAACATAAAAAGGTTTAGCAGTGGATGATCCAAAGAGGGCATAGTAAGAGATGATGGCAGTATGAAGCCAGATTCTGAAGTTGCTAAAAAGATTTTACATCTTATAATATAAAAATAAAGAATTTGAAAGCTTGAGCTAGGAAGTGATATGAACTGATCTATGTTTTCAAAGCATCAGTCTTATTTCTCTGTGGAGCACAGAATAACATCAAGGCAAAGGTAAATATAAAAAGACTAATTCTGACACTACTATCCAGGCAAGAGATAATGCTGCTACTGGAAAGGTAGTAGTTTTGGGGAAAAAAGAAATAAATAGATCCATGGTACATTCTATTTATTTATTTAGTTAGTTATTTTGCTTTTTGGGTCATACCCAGCAATGCTCAGGTGTTGCTCCTGGCTCTTAATTCAGGAATTACTCTTAGAAGTGCTCAGGGGACCATATGGGATGCCAAGGATCGAATCAGGCTCGGTCACATGCACCCTACTCTCTGTGCTATTGGTCCTGTCCCCCATGACATATTTTAAAGATGGATTTAACAAAAATAAAAATAGACTACAGGTAGAGGTTGAGGGAAACACAGACTCACAAAATAAAACTACATTTCAGAACACAGAAGTCATTAAAAGTCACTTGGAACAGTCAGTTCTCAGTTGGGAGGCTCCTAAGCAGTGCCCAGTATGCAAGACATACTCCCTACATGCAGTCATGCACTCCTGATCCTGAGCTACTTCCCTAGACCCCAGTATCGTTTTAGTCAATAGAAGATAAATAAAAAGTCACTTTGTTTTCACATGATCATCATCTATGGCAAGTTTGTCCAACTTTTTATACCTGATTCCGTCACTTTTCCTGCATACTGGTCCACAGACCATCAGTTATAACTAAGGCAGTAATAGACCAAAGGCTTTCAAACATTCTACACCTGCTAATGGACACCAGTCTGTATTCCGCCACTGAAGACCCAAAAAAGAACGAGTTTCAACTTACACTAGAATGCCAATGGCTACATTAGAGTACCCAGGAAGGGTATTATCACTCCCAAGTATTTTTCTACCCTCTGGGAGGGAAAGGGATAGAGAACAGATGAGGTGATGCCAGTAGCATCAGCTTCTTCCAGACTGAAAAGATGGTGGCAGTCAGTTCTGCACATAAAACCAGATATTTTCCCTCACAGAAGGTATGACATCAATAGCTTTTTTATCCTTGACCTTGAACTGGAGTCCTTTGTTCCTGGATGACTCCTACCACAACTTGGATAAACTTAGAAAAGGAGAAAAGAAGCGGGGGAGGGAGAATTGGAACACTGAGAAATTACTTAAATAACAGACTTCTTTACATTTCATAAATCTTAAATATTATTATGAACACAGAATTTTAAATATATACAGAAATGAAAGGGAAAACTAGACACTGTTCTAGGAGATGGTGAAATAAATCAAATTTAAAAGTTCTGCATTGGTTGCATGTTTAGGTTTTCTTAAGACTTCGATTCCTTTAATAAGTCTTACCTAAATATGACTAAAATGATCCAATGATTTGAACCTTGAATTCGCTCATTATGTAAATGAACATGATTCTAAATTTCCTAAAATAGAAGGAAATTTAATTGACAAATTTATGTGGCCTGAGGCACTAGTAAATGGCCTCAGTCATTATAAAGATTTGTAAAGGACCAAGACCAATACAGAGTCATGCTGCAGTCATGGGGGGAAATCAGAGTTGTTTTTGTTTCATTTCTTACTTTGCTTAATAATTCTTTACATCTTAGAGTTTATGGTTCTATTTTTGTGGAAAAAGGAGATTAATGGCCCATTTCAGAAAAACTAAAAAAATATATAAATTATAGATATATTTGTAAGGTAGCAAGTTGTATGTTTTTAATTTTGTAAACTAAAGTATTTTTAATTTTGCACTGCAGTAGCTCTCCACTATTGTTTATATAAACATGGCGACTAAATTAAAATTCAAAATTGATTACCTATAAAAATCTATAACATAGTTAAATAAATTAAGACCCCAAAGAAATGGAAAGATAGTCCATCTTTATTGACTAGAAGAATTAACATTTTTAAATAACTATTACACCCAAAGCAATGTACATGTTCAGTGAAATCACTATTAATTCCCATGGAATTTTTTAAAGAGATAGAAGAAAAGTTACTGAAATTTATGTAGAACCACAAAAAGAAACCTCAGATAAGAATATGAATCTTGATATTTAAAAAAAATCATGTTTCCTAAATTCAAACTATATGATGAAGATAGAGTAACCAATATATTACAAAATTAGAATATAAATAAACATACAGAATAATGTAATATAATTCATATTCTAGAAGTAAATCTATACATCAGTATAGATGTATGTACTTCATGATAAAGGAGTCAAAACCATACAGCAGAAAAAGGAAAATCTTCAAAAAGCAGTGCTGTGATAAATTGGCTAGCCACTTATAAAAGAAGACAACTAGCTCACTATTTGACATTATAAAAAATTACTAACTTTAGATTGAACTTAAGTCCTGGAGTCATAAAAATCATTGAAGAAAACACAGACAAACATACCAAGACACTGATGTCAGTAATGTATTTGGGGACATTATTTCTACAGTACAGGATACTGTCTGTCTGTCTTCCCGTTCATCATCTATTTGCTCGAGAGGGCACCAGTAACATCTCCATATGTCCTGTCTCATGCAAGTAGAGCCCAAGGGCACCTGCTTGCTCCAGGAATATAAAGAGCCTCCAGGTCATGGGAATGAGGTCTATAATTGTCTATAACAGTACAGGATCCAAGAGCAAAACACAAACCGGTACCAGATCAACTAGGAGCTTCTGCACAGCAAAAGAAAGCATCACTAAACTAATAAGAAACCATACTGGATGGAAGAAAATATTGTATTTCATACACACAACAAAGAACAAATATCCAGGGCATAATAATGTATTAAACTCAAAAAAACAAAAATCAAAATAATCCCATAAACTATAAGCAGAAGAGAACAGACACTTCTCCAAAGAAAGCATGCAGGTAACTAATAAACATGTGACAGAAAAAATCATCATCACTTGTTAAAGGGAAATGCAAACCAAACACCAACAATATACCATCTAGCACTGTGAGAATAACTACTCCCACAAATCAAAAACAATAAGTATTGAGTAGGATATTAAATAAAGGAACTTTTGTATGTTATTGATGAGAATGTAAACTGGTACAACCTCTTTGGATATCACAGGGAGGGTTTTCCAGAGTCTATATGATCCAGCAATTCTTGTCATAGACATTTTGTGAAATAAATACAAATATGGGGCCAGAGCAAGAGCCCAGCGGGTAGGGCTTTTGCCTTGCACACAGCTGGCTTGTACCGGCCAGGGTTCGATCCTCGGCATCCCATATGCCCCCCCAAGCACCGCCAGGAGTAATTCCTGAGCAAAGAGCCAGGAGAAACCCCTGAGCATTGCCAGGTGTGACCCAAAAAAAAAGGAAAAATAAATAAAGAAAGAAATAGATAAACAAACAAATAAATAAATGAATGAATACAAATACAATTCAAACAGGATATATGCTATCTTCTGTTCATATAGTACTATCTATAATATGTGAGATTTGAAAATCCAATGACCAACAGCAGATATGTGGATAAAAAATGTGATATATTTACACCATGAAATAACACTCAGATATAAAAGATGAATTTTTGCCGTTTGTAACTGCAGAAAGGAAATAAAATGGTATAATTCTAAACAATATAAGTTAGAAAAGGAAAGACAGTACAAATCCTTCTGAGCAGGTAAACATTAAAGAGTAAAATGAGGCTCTAAGAACACTGTAACAATGCAATTAGTATCTATGCCTGTGTGATGTTCAGATTTTAAATATAATAAACCAACAAAATGTTAACAGATGAGAAGAACCTCATGTAATTACTTTATATTTCAGATTCATTTCTGGGAATCAGATTTGATACCTAAGAATGATGGATCAATGTAGTTCTTAATGTTCTAGTAGTGTAAGATTTTATAGGTATATTTTTAATTTGTCACTTTCTATTCAGGGTATAAGTTACCCACAGAGACTGTAACATATTTTTACAGCTGTGACATGCTTGATGTTGTAAGAGCCGATGACTTTGGCTAAGTGACCTTTACCAAAATATGGTATGTTCCTGGGGCCAGAACAATACTCCAGGGGTAGGGCGTTTGCCTTGCATACAGCTGACCTGAGTTCAATCCTCGGCATCCCATATGGTCCCCACACAGTGCCAGGAGTAATTCTTGAGCGCAGAGCCAGGAGTAACCTCTGAGCATCACTGGGTGTGACCCATAAAAGCAAAAAAAAAAGGTATGTTCTAAATAAAACTGAGTCTCTCAGGTGGTTTTGTTGCATATTTCTATATGCATATTTATATATATTTATATATGCATGTTATATAGTTCCTAATACTTGTATTCAACTTTTGCATGGAAGAATTATAAGAGATTTTTACACCATTTTTTTATTGGCACCTATACATATTACTTAATTCATGCCTCAGGTACTTTTTTATAAAGTTAAAAATGCCTATTGGGGCCTGAGTGATAGCACAGCGGGTAGGGCGTTGCCTTGCACGCTGGCTGACCCGGTCGATACCCGGCATCCCATATGGTCCCCCAAGCACTGCCAGGAGTAATTCCTGAGTGCAGAGCCAGGAGTAACCCTGAGCATCGCTGGGTGTGACCCAAAAAATTTTTAAATAGCCTTTTAAGTTACCACATACTGAACAAAATAAAGCGAAATTAAATTAGATGTGTGTGCAGGCTCCTCAAAGAATGGTGGCACTGTTAAGGAATACTCATAAAAATAAGTCGTGCACTATTCTTTTTAAAAAATGGATAGTACAAACAAAGAGATATAATGGTACACAATACTAAAAAGAACAAATACACAAATTGGTTTATGAAGGGGGACACTTATAGTTGTAGTTAACTTTGGTTAATTCTTTGGATATTTTACAAGGTTGGAGCATTTGTCTCTATATTTTATTTGAAGATAGAATAAAAAATAGAATCTTTCTTCATCAAGTAATCAAGAGGTTCTAATGACATGAAGCTTGACAAAAAGTAAGAAATATACATAGAATATAGTATATGTAGACTGACACTGTGTTTAAACTAGTTAAAAATATAATGCTGAGATCTGTGTGCTGTTTTTACTTTGGCGAAACAACCTTCAAGGCAAATTTTATGATCCTAACATTAATTGCAATCAAAAATTTCATTGATATTAAGATAGTTCTAAACCTTTCCATCAACCATCCCACTGCAAGCAATGATGGGAAAACAGTGACATGATACTTCCTATTTTCTTCAAATTTTCATGTGTTGATACTGTTCTTATTAAATGCTTAAATTTAGGTTTCTGTAAATAATTATCTCTTAATGACTTGAAATAATAACATTTGAGAAAAAACTGAAGAAAAAGGGTATAAAAGAGACACCTGGAAGAAGAGTATTTAAGGGAGAAGAGTTAATGTAATGGCCTCGAGGTAGGACTGTGCTTAAGGCATTACAAATGCCAAGATGCATAAGTGAAGCGAAAAGCAGGGAGAAAAGAAATGAAGTCTTGGGCTGGAATCATAGCACAGAGTAGGCTGTTTGCCTTTCTTCTAGAGAATCCAGGCTTGATCCCACATGGATGCCCAGAACTCAGTAGGAGTGATCCCTGAGCCACAGGCAGGAGGGTGTGGCACCAAAAAAAAAAAAACAAAAAAAAATAAAAATATAAAGGAATTCCATTGTGTAGATGTACCAAAGCTTTTTTATCCAGTCATCAGTCTGGAGGGGAAGGAAAAGAGAAAGAGAGAGAAATGGAAAGAAATCAAGAACCTGCCATGGAGCAGGGCTGGGGGAGTGGGGAGGGAACCGGGGATGTTGGTGGTGGGAGATGGGCACTGGTGGCGGGATGGGTGCTGCAAACAATTCAGTATGATTTGTTGGCAAAGTGCTACACCGTTTCAATGAAACAATGTATGTTTTAACTGAACTAAAATAAATACATGTTTAATCACTAAAAAAATATATATAAAGGAAGTTCAGAGACTAGGTTGACTAATTGTTACATGGTAGTCTATTATTGAAGATTCACTGATAATAGCAAAGAGGTATGCATTTAACAATAATGTGCATTTTAGAAGGAAACTTCTACCCATTTTAGTTTAGCTTTTAAAAAATATTTCTGGTTTCCCTCCATCCTTATGATTAAAATCTGTCATTTTCAGTCTACTGTGTGTAAAAAAATTATTTTAATGATATTTTAAAAAACAGGCTAGTAATGTAACATCCACTTTCTGAATTACTATTCTAAGGAGGATTTATGTAAAATAAATCAAAGAATTACCCCAATTATGAAGATAATTACATCTTTATTTATTAGACAAATGGAATGTAATTAGATGATCGTCTTAATGAAGGAAAATGTTTTCTGAATCTCTGCCTCTCTCTTACTCTCCTTTATATGTATCTATAGATATGCTTAATTATTTCCAAAAGAACCTAAGCCTGTCTCAAATTATATAAAACTTAAATTCCACTAATCTAAAATTCTTAATGAATTTACAGGCATATTAAAAAAAATATATATATATATATTTATAACGATTCATTGGCAGAGCCTGGCAAGCTACCTGTGTTGTATTTGACATGCCGAATACCAGTAACAATTATAGACCTCATTCCCATGACTTGATGGAATGATTTGAGGCTCTTTATGTTCCTGGAGCAGGCAAATGCCCTTGGGCTATCTTGCATGTGCCAGGACATATTGAGATGTTACTGGTGCCCACTCAAGTAATTGATGATCTATGGTAAGTCAAGTGATCAAATGATAACAATTCATATATTATTATAATATATAACAATGTATAAATTGTATATAACAATATATAAATTGTTCTGAAAATATTGCATATTCACTTATAGAGATGAGGAAAAGAACTAGAGAAGAGGAAAAAATTATACAAATACACAATGTTTTTTGTATTTATTCTTTAACATATGTTTGCATGTATTTATAAAACTAGATTTATAATTCTAGAAGTGCATAAAATGTATGTTCTGTTTCATGCTTGAAACCTTAGCCATAATAGATTAAGAAATAAAAGAACTGAAATCAGATAATCATGAGTTTGAGTTCCATCTTTGTTGCTTTCAGGTCTCAGATAAAGACCTGAATCTCACTCTAAATACCAACTTCACAAAAACATGTCAGATATTATCTAATAAAATGTATATGGGACTTTAAAACAGCAACTAATATATATAGTAAAAGTTCAATAAAACATAGCACTTCTTATCTGACCCTAATCTCAGTTCCCATGTTCCCCTCAATGACTAATTTATAGAAAGATTTTTTTAATTTATCTGCATTTATAATATAATTAACTAAACCACTCATTTATTCATTCAACCAGTACTAATTAAGCATGCATTGCACCAGAAGCAGGAGACAAAGAGAATGGTGTGAGCACGCATCCAATACAGCAAGAACAACCGGTGCTGGCGTGGATGTGGGGGAAAAGGGATTCTCATCCACTGTTGGTGGGAGTGCCGGCTGGTCCAGCCCTTTTGGAAAACAATATGGGCATTCCTCCGAAAACTAGATATTGAGCTCCCATTTGACCCAGCAATAGCACTCCTGGGAATATACCCGAGAGACCGAAAAACACATAGCAGAAACACTATCTGTACTTCGTTATTCATCTCTGCGCTATTCACTATAGCTAGAATCTGGAAACAACGTAAATGCCCAAGAACAGAGGACTGGCTAAAGAAACTGTGATTCATCTACTATGGAATACTATGCAGCTGTCAGAAAAGATGGAATTATGAAATTTACCTGCAAATGGATGGACATGGAGACTATCATGCTAAGTGAAATTAGTCAGAAGGAAAAGGACAGATATAGAATGACTGCATTCATTAATAGGATATAAATAGATACTAGGGTTTTACTAAATGTGGGAAATGGTAATGGCAGATTAAAACTCACCATTGAATATACACAAAGAGACTTAAGTGATAAACTCTACATATCTGCAGGGCTAGCCAAAATGTGTAAAAGAAGAGGGAGAGAGATGCAGAGAGAGAGAGAGAAAGAGAGAGAGACAGAGAGAGAAAGAGAGGATACTGGGGTACCTGCTATTGAGGCAGCCTGGGGGTGGGCGGGAGGGGGTGGGGGTACATTGGTGGTGGAAATGGGGCACTGGTGGAGGGATGGGTGCTGGTATACTGTACTACCAAGAACCAATTATGAACACCTTCATAATTGTATGTCTCAAGGTGGTATAATAAAAAAATTTTTTAAAAAAAAGAAAGAGAAAAGGTGCCTGCTATAGGGGCAGGCTGCGGTTTGGTGGGAGGGAGTGTCGGGACATTGGTGGTGGGAGTGGGGCACTGGTGGAGGGCTGGGTGCTGGAACATTGTATGACAGAGAGACCCAATTGTGAACATCCTTGTTATTGTGTATCTCACGGTGGTATAATAAAAATTTTAAAGAAAAAAAAAGGAGTGGTGTGAGAGTCATGAAAGTGTCATTCAACTTAAGTCTAAATGTTATTGCATTGAGTACTAAATTTAGACAAAATACTGGCCAAGTAACTTACATGTGTCAAACTTTGAGAATACTGCAGAATAGTTGTAGTGTTAATCTTGTAAAAATTAGAAGGGAACATATAGATAGCACTTTATAAACCACTAGAAAGATTGTGGCTAAATATAGCTCAGCACTGTAATACAGTGCTTCAAGCATAAATAGTAGTTTTGCTTATCACAACTACAGTTCTCTCTTTTGGCAGATGAAAAACAGTGAGCAGACTTCATGCTATCTAATTCACTAAATGTGGTTAAGGTGTTTTTTAGTTAATAGACATGAACTCTAAAATAACTGCATGAAACTAAAATAATTTGTTATAAACAACAGGAACTAATATGGAAAATGGAGAATTTTCAACAGAAATAAGATGATGTATAAAAATATAGCCAGTAACATGGAGAAGTTCATGTTGAGTGAAATTAGCCAGAAGGAGAGAGACAGATATAGAATGACTGCATTTATTTGCATGACATAAATATATATGTACATATTATGATACCAATATCCAAGGTCAAGTGAAACATGTATCGGGAGGTCTTGTCAAAGGTGGAAATTATAACAAACATGTGGGATCAGAGGCTAGGTAAGACAGAAAATGGAACAGTGTGCTAACAATTGTCTAAAAGTACTAATACCAACCTAGTACTGAGCATTAAATACAGGCAAAGAGATACACATGACAACCCTTTAATGTATGTTCTGTAATCCACAATCTGGAAGGGAAGGAAAAGAGAAAGAGATAGAGAGAAAGGGAAAGAAATAAAGAACCTGCTATGGAGGAGGGCTGGGGGAGGGGGAGGGAACCATGGACGTTGGTGGTGGGAGATGGGCACTGGTGGAGGGATGGGTGCTGGAACACTGTATGACCAAACCCAAATATGAACATCTTTGTAATTGTATATCTCACAGTGGTATAATAAAATACTTAAAAAATAAAATATAAAAATATGAAAAAATATAGCCAGTATAAATTCTGAAAGTGAAAACGCACCCATAATATTTGAAGCTAACTTAATCAATAGGGTTAGTAGTAAATCAGATATAAAAAATTGCTGAAACTTGAAGAAAACTTAGTAGAAAAAACTTCAGACAGAAATATAAAAATCAATGAACAGAAACTAGCTGAGTTATCAGAGACAAAATGAAATTGCTAAAAAGTGTAGGCTTTCTGGAAAGGAAAAATAGAATAGGTCAACATTATCTTGAAGAGATAATGGAAAATATTTCCTCAAACTGATGAAAGACACAAATTTACTAATACTATATAATATAAATGAAAACAAGATAAATATAAATAAAATCCATCAATGAACATCATGGTAAAGTCACAGAAATTTGAAAATCTTTTGGAGTAGAAAGAGATAATTTCAAAGGAGCACATAAAATTTTTAGTTTATGCTCACAAGAAATCACAGACAGAGGTAATACAAAGTAATATTTGTGGAAAATTACTAACTGCCAGGCTAAAATTCCAGAGCTGAAGCTATTGTCTAAATGAAAAGAAAATAAGACCTTATCCAGATGTGAGATGTCTCATCATTAATATAGCTTAAAGAATTACTAAAGGAAATTTTTCAGGTAAAAGGAAAAACAATTTTATATGAGACAAACATTTAGAAAAGGACTGGAGAGTTGGTACATAGATTAAGGCATTTGTGTTGCATGTACCTGACTGATTCTATTCCTAGCACCATATGTAGTTCTCTGAGTACTACAAGGAATGTTCCCTGAGCACAGAACCAGGAGTAAGCCATGAGCACTGCAGGCTGTGACATCCAAACAAAAAATCCCAAAAAATTTTTCCAGAAAGAAGAAAAATCAATGATAAAATAAATTTAATTAATTAAAAAATGAAATAAGCATTGAAAAATAAAAATGTAATATATTTTTCTTTTTTAAGTAAATGTATAGGGGCTAGGGTGATAGAACAGGAAGGCATTTGCTTGCATACAATCGTCCTGGGTTTAACTTTCAGAACCTCATATTCTCCTCAATGCCCCACCAGAAGTGATCCCTGAGCACAGAGCCAGGAGTGAGCCCTGACCAAAGCCAGATGTGGCCCAAAACCCATACAGACTTTTTGAATTTTTTGACATATGTCTTGTCGATTGTCACTTGTCTTCCCGTTGTTCATCGATTTGCTCGAGAGAGCACCAGTAACATCTCCATATATCCTGTCGCAAGCAAGTGTTGCCCAAGGGCATCTACTCACTCCAGGAACACGAAGAGCCTCAAACCATTCCTTCAGGTCATGGGAATGAGGTCTATAATTGTTACTGGTTTTTGGCATATCAAATACAACACAGGTAGCTTGCCAGGCTCTGCCGTGTATGGAATACCACATGGCTGTTAGGAAATTTTTTCACACAATTTGCCACTATATGGATGGATCTGAAAGTTCCCATGCTGAGGATTTCAGTCAGGAGACACATATACAGACACTGTACAGACACACATATCTCTCTCTCTCTCTCTCTCTCTCTCTCTCTCTCTCTCTCTCTCTCTCTCTCTCTCTTTCTCTCTCTCTCTGTCTGTGTGTGTATGTGTGTGCTGGAGAGATTATACAGTAATTAAGCATGTGGCCAACCCTGGTTTAATACCTGATATTGTGAGGTTCCCCAAGAATCACTGGGTGAACCCCTGGAGGTCCCTCTAGAGTACCACCAGGATTGCCCAGATAATTCCATTTTCCTATCTTCTAATTGAACCACTGGCCCAGATGGTGTAATAATAGTTGATGGATCCCCCTAAGCAATGCTTTGGTTCCCATCTAATATATACTGTTCATTATTAATATACATTATAATAATAAATGCATTATATATAAATATAAAAGACGATAATAGAGTGTTCAAAATTAACTGAATTGTTTGGAAGATAATAAAAGGACTACTTTTTAAAAAAAAATTTTTATTATGCTACCATAAAATATACAATAACTAAGATGTTCTTGTTTGGGTTTCACTCATACAGTGTTCCAGCAACCATTCTTCCACCAGTGCCCATTTCCCACTACCAATGTCCCCTTATTATCTACCCTCTTCCCCCTTTCCCAGCCTGCCTCTATGGCAGACAATTTGCCTGCTCTCTCTCTCTCTCTCTCCTCCTTCTCTTACACATTTTGGCTTACAATACATGCAGTTTGAGGTTATCATATATACCCCTTTGCCTACATTTAATGCTCAGTCCTAGGCTGATATTATCATTTCCAACAATTATTGGTACACCGTTCCTTTCTGTGTCTTACCTAACCTCTGAGTCTCACACACTTGCAGTAGATTCGATCCACTGACAAGACCTCTTGACCATGCTTTGCCTGGTCTTGGATATTGATATTATACTTTTTTTATATCTCGGAAATGAATGCAGTCGTTCTATATCTGTCCTTTTCCCTCTGGTTAATTTCATTTGGCATGATCCTATCCATGTCCATTCTTTTATAGGCAAATTTCATAACTTTGATTTTCCCTACAGCTGCATAGTATTCCATTGTGTAGCTAGTTTACAGTTTCTTTAGAAAGGGCTACTTTTTATAAAACCCTAATAAACTGAATATTTACATTGTAATCTTTGTGCTATACAATGAACAAATTACAGAAACATAAAAACCAAAAAACTCACCAGAATGAGAGGAAATGGGATTTGGAATTTCTTGATTAACCTAAAGAAAACAAAAAGAGAATAAGTGTTAACACAAAAGTGGACTTTCTTGTGCTTGTGGGTTCTTGAAAATTGCATGAAATATTTGCATACAAAACTCGAATAAAGTGAAGTTAATTTGTACAGATGGTTCCAGGTCCCTTCCCCATCTAGGACTCTCTATTACTACCATGGACGATATCCTGGCCTGTCTCTAACACTGCTCAGTTCAGCGTACAACTTCCCTGTGCTGTCCCATGCAGTCTACTCCACTCCCCTGAACAACGGCCAGGTCCTGTGTCCTAACTGCTCTCTCTATCCTGAAAGCCTCCCGTGCCCTGTTTGAACCCGGGGCCTCCAGGCCAACCTGTCCTGTGCTATCCTGGGTATCCAAGCTCTGCCTTCACCGTGGGCCTCCGAGTCCAGCCTTCACCTGTATTTGCCCTCGCCAGACCTAGCATGGTCTACCTATACTGGGCCCTGTATCTGGGCATGCCGCCCTACCTGATCCGGAGAGTGAGAGAGGGAGTTGGCAAGAGAGAGAGAATGTGCTGAGGGTGGAGGTGAAAGTCTGCAAGAGCCGAGGGGTGGGGTGTGGCGGGGAGACAGAGAGACAGAGAAAGAAGAGAAGAGAAGACAGAGACAGAGAGACAGAGAGCCTGGAGCTGCCTTTCAAATTCCACCCGGATAAGCATCCCTTTTCTAATTGGCTACTTGTTCCATGGGTGTGATAATTGGTTAAAGTGACCTAGCTGGTCTCCACCTTAGCTCAAGTGTATCAAAGTGGCCTGGCGTTCTCCACATTAGCTCCTGCTGTATCATAAGGAAGGGAAGGATTATAAACTTTTGGAGGCCAGAGTAACATTACAGCTGGTAGGGTGTTTGCCTTGCACAATAACTGACCCAAATTCGATTGCTCAGACCCCATATGGTCCCCTGAGTGCAGCAGGAGTGATTTCCTGAACACAGATCCAGGAGAAAGCCCTGAGCATTGTCTGGTGTGGCCCCAAAACAAAAACAACAGCAACAAAAATAAACCATTTTGTATGTAGCAAATTTGAATAGTAGAAAATTATTCAGAATTTGGAGGCTGTACTTAGTGGTAAGTCACAGTTTGGGCTTGGGAGTCACTCCTGAGGTTGCTCAAGGGATATATATGCCAGGTGTTAAAACAAGTTCCTCTATGACCTATCTAGACACTTGAAAGATAATTAAAATATATTAATAGAGTCAATATATTGATTCAGCAAAGTTATTGTCCATTTATGAACATTATTTGAATTTATGTCAGTGACATAGAATTATAAATGGATTTAAAGATTTAAATACCAAATAGTAAAACTAATAAATAATTTTAATAATTTGCATAAAATTTCCGTATGTAAAACTATGAAAAATCATGGAGGTGGTAAACTTGCTATTGTAAATTTCTTGGTTTCCCTCAAATTTGTTTATTTCAACATTATCCCAATAAAAATTTCAGAAATAATTTTATTACTGTGCAAGCATCAACCAATAAACAAATTCTAACATATATATACATATAATAAATTCAAAGTAATTTTGTAATTTTGAGTCAATTGGGTGATGGTTAAAATTTTCAGGTAATTTTGAAGATGGTAAAAGTTGGACTCATACTTAATTCTAAAATTTATTATAAAACTGAAGTAATGAACACTATAAGGTATGAGTGCCTGGATAGAAAAGCAATCAAAGTAGATGACTTAGCAAGCTATCCCATTTCTTAGGATTAATGCCAAAAGTGTCATTCTGGCAGTGAAGAAAGTAGAATCTATTAAAATTTGTCTACAACACATGATTAGGTGATTCCTACATGACAAAGCAATTTAAAACTAAATTTCAGCTGGACTGTAAATCTGTATAAACATATACATATATGCATATGTATGCATAAACAAATATATAAACATATCCAAAATATGCATACATATATCCATATAGGTATGTATCTGTATGTAAATACTTATAAACATATACATATAAACATATCCAAACTCTAAAACTTCCATGAGATAATATAGAAAATATCTTCATTACCTTTTATAAAGCAAACTTTTAAATGGACACACAAAAAATACAATAAAAACTTTTGCATTATATTCAATGCAATTTTTATTTTTTAATTTAATTTCAAGTTAGAGTCTCCATATTTTCAATAGAAAGACATTTTTTCATATTTCTTTTTGCTTCTCTCTTGTCTCTCAATTTCACTTTTTGCCAATTTTCTTCTAATATATTTTCCTCACTCACATTTTATTGAAATTTCCCCTATTATTTACCATTTATTAAGATACTAACCTATCTATTAAGTATGTAGTTTAAATACTAAATATGTTATATTTGCTAATTTTTTTCTACTTTCTTGTTTAGTCTCTGGTACTATTTCCATTATATAGGGATTTTGCTATAAGAATTATAATCTTCACTAAACATACTTAGAAGAAAAGACAACTAACCACTCATGGTTAGTAGATTTTCTCTTTTGTGTGTGTGTGTTTTGGACAATAACCTAAAGGTATTTTAGAATGATTCTTATCATTTTAGAAGATTTTCGGGGACCCAGAGATAAGCCAAAAGGATTGGAGCACATGCTTTACATGTGGGAAGACCTGTTTGCTCCCTGACACCATGCGGTCTCCAGGGTACTACCAAGAACAAGCCCTGAGCAAGGCGTGCAGAATTGCTCCTTAGCACTACTGAGTTGGTCCCAGATCCAAAATAATGAAAGCGTGTTCTTCACTTGTATTAGAAGTTGTCCACATTTCACTGCATAATCGTAACAGGTTTTAAGCCCAAAATTGATTTTGTAAAAAATTTTTCCCTAAAATCATTTTTGACAAAAAGTGCCAAAGAGTGACCAATTTGTGAAGTTTTTTCAAAAGTGTGCTCACATTATTTTAATAAATATGGGGGCCAGAGTGATAGCCCAGCGGGTAGGGCGTTTGCCTTGCACGTGGCCGTCCTGTGCCGGCCGGGTTCGATCCCCGGCATCCCATATGGTCCCCCTGAGCACTGCCAGGAGTAATTCCTGAGTGAAGAGCCAGGAGTAACCCCTGAGCATTGCCGGGTGTGACCCAAAAAGCAAAAAATAAAAAAAATAAAAAATAAAAAATAGGATGTGTTGATTGTTAAAATTTTGTAGTAAAATTTATTCTTAAGTTACCTTAACATGGCACAGGTGTCTAAGGCAAATGTTAACCAATTCCTTCCTATCATCAATTGTACTGATAAACATCCAAAGATATTTCATTTATATCTGAATCAGGATTGTAAATTACACATACCATACCATGATTTGGCATGTGTAAATCATGGTATGTACCATGATTTGGATGTGTGTATAATATGAATGAGGAGAACAATTTATATATGACATACACATCTGAGCTGTTACTCTCTAATAAGTAGAGTTGAGGGGCTGGAGAAATACAACACATAAACTATTTGCCTTGTACATGCCAACTCATCCCCTGTACCCCATATAGTCTGAGCTTCCCAGGAGTGGTCTCTGAGCACTGCCAAGTGTGGCCCCAAAACCAAAACAAATAAACAAATAAAATATTGAGTAGAGGTAATCGCTAAATTTAACTCAGTGAGGCTGAGCATTAATTCTGTTATCTAGAGAGATTAAATTAGGATATCCCTAAAGATAACCTGTTGTGATGTCTCATTCCTCCTTCTGTTTCCTTTGGTGATGGCATTAGGATGTGTGGGACAGAAGCACCTCATAGTACGAATGAAGAAAGGCACCTCTGGCTCAAGCTACTCCCTGGAGGTATGGTAATTAAAACTGTCATTTGTTGATCTTGGTGAGTCATTTTTTTTTCAAACGTTTAAAAACTCAGTGCAACATAGGCACCTAAAAATACAGCCTCTTGCTATAAGTATTACAGCCATGTTATGTATGTTAAATGAATTGTAGATCTATACCTACTGTAGCATCTTATCCTACTAATTCTTTTTTCTAGATTTTACCAGTCAGTATCCACTCTTTTTAGCTGACTAGATTTTCCAGTCAGGTACTAGGGAACTCCCCCTAACTCCCCAGTTCTCTGCACAACCCTTGGACAAGAGGGCAGGTTTCCAAGTTAATATTGAGATCTTTCTTCCAGATAAGGCATTTTACATTCTCTTTTTTTGCCCATATACAATGACTGTGACTTTTAAAAAATAACTAATATTTTGCTTCCATGGAAGCAAATATGGAACCCAGGGTGATGGGTGATATAGATATAGATATAGATATAGATATAGATATAGATATATAGATATAGATATAGATAGAGATAGAGATAGAGATAGAGATAGATATAGATATAGATATAGATATAGATATAGATATAGATATGCCCACACATACATATATGTATATATATACATACACACAAAGCATGTACTCTACCACTGAACTACCTCTCTGTTCCCCCTAAAGGCTTTCACAATGTAATGTTACATGCATAATATACATAAAACATGTACACTTTTTTAAAAGTTAGATAAAAATTGGACATGTTATATCTGTTTCAAAAGATGGTTTTGTATAAAATAAATCTGTATAGGAATTAGGAACAAACCCAGAACTTTGTTATTACTCCTCATTTCTATTTATATTTTTGAAGACTACAAAGGAAATCCAAGATTTAGTAAAACAGAGACTGAATAGGCTATACTCCTAATTTTAATATAAGAAATCTAGGTAACATCATTAAAATAAACCAAGTTTGAACTCAACTCTTTATTATTTCTAGAAATAGATAAGTAGATATAAATATAGATATCACACCAAGTTTAGAGAGAGTTGGCTGCACTATTGAGTGTCTGTGTTAACTAAGAAAGAAATAGACTGCTCTTATTTTACTTTATGTAACTCAGTTGGCAATACATGATAAACAATAGTCTCAACTTTTTAATAAAAATCAACTGTTATGAGCGAAATTAGCCAGAAGGACAGAGACAGATACAGAATGACTGCATTTATTTGCATAACATAAATATATATGTACATATTATGATACCAATATCCAAGGTGAAGTGAAACATATATCAGGAGGTCTTGTCAAAGGTGGAAATTATCCCAAACATGTGGGAGTCAGAGGCTAGATAAGACAGAAAATGGAACAGTGTGCTAACCTTTGTCGAGGGTACTAATGCCAACCTAGAACTGAGCATTAAATAGAGGCAAAAGGATACACATGACAACCCTTTAATGTATGTTCTGTAATCCATAGTCTGGAAGGGAAGGAAAAGAGAAAGAGAGAGAAAGGGAAAGAAATAAAGAACCTGCCATGGAGGAAGGCTGGGGAGGGGGAGGGAACCAAGGACGTTGGTGGTGGGAGATGGCCACTGGTGGCGGGATGGGTGCTGGAACACTGTATGACCAAAACCCAAATATGAACTTTTTAATTGTATATCTTTGTAATTGTAAAAATAAAAAATAAAATAAAATAAAAATCAACTGTTAGACTTGGAACTTTCTGTAAATAATTAATTTAAACAACATATAATTTTTGTGGCTTACAATAAATTTAGTACTACCCTAAATTTAGTAATAGAGGAAAAAAACAGAAAATAGAAACAATAGCATTTTCATAGTTTTTTTTTTTTGCATATGAAACACTACCTTGAAACTTTCAATACAAATACATTTACCCCATTGGTTTTCATCCAAGCCAAAGTGCTAAATGAAAAAAAAATTTTTTCAGTAAAGTTGCCAAGCCTCTGAATCATTCTAGGTAGGTCTATCTCCAGGCTGAGTACTCTGAGGCCTTCTCAGAATGGAGATTGGCGCATTCCCCTCCCTTCCAAAGGCACTGCAACCACCATACCTGACCTCCTCTGACTTATAAATGGCGCAGCTCCACAGCTACTCCATATTTCTCAGTACAGCTCAGTAGTAGTACAGCAAATTTGCAAAAAAAAGTTGTGTAGAAGCCCACCAAGCTCAATGAGCAAAAACACAACACGAAGGTCTTAACCAGCATCAAACTGCTCAGTAGATCCTCAATGACATTAATAATACCAATATGAGATATAATACTTATCATAAGCTGACATTTATTGGTATATTTTCTGATACTTCCATATTCCATTCTTTGGAAACAAGCAATATGAAATAAATTTGTGCCTACTTAGGAGACCGAGGAAACTGGAGATATTGGTAGAAGGTCACACTGATGGTGGTATGGGTGTTGGAACCTAAATGCCTCAATGCCTGAAACAATCATATCATAAACAACTTTGTAAATCATGTTTTTAACTAAAAAATTTAAATTGTGTTTCTTGTCCAAATTTACAA
>JAJIBD010025901.1:0-26602 GCA_021461705.1 Cryptotis parvus | reverse complement strand
GATCCCTGAATCTCATGGAGAGATAGTCACTGTCAATATCTGCTGCTGCCAACTATAAATGGGCTTTTAAAAGGGGAACCACTTGCTAAACTATTATTTTGAGGATCCTTATCGTCAGTCGGACACCTACAGCTGGTGGCTTAAACGGTACCAACCTTCTACCAACTTCATTGTTGGTTGTACAGCCCACACAGAAGAAGCCCGCCAGCCACCTGCTAACTATCTAAGTTAGGTACACTGCCAAAATTTCTCAGGCCAAAGCGGCGGTTATACTTATTAAGAGATTATAAAAAAGAGGGAAATTCAAAGGCATGTTGGATACAGGGCAGACATATCCTAATCTCCACCAAGTATTGGCCCTCTAACTGGGCCCCTAAAGAAGTGCTCCCATAGCCTGAGCGGGGTAGGCAATATCTCCTCCTCTCTTCTCGACCTGAGTGCCAGGTGGCTTCCGTGTATTGGCCTGAGGGAATGTAGCCATGGTCAGACCTTATATATTTGCTATGCCTTTAACTTTATGGGAATTCGAGAACATGTGCTGCTGGAGACAGTGAGGCGTTAATCCACATACCTCGTCAATTCCCCGTCGAGCCCAATTCCAGCTCTCCATAAAAGCTAACGCGGGAGTAACCCTTTTTAGTTGGGGCCGCTGTGGTTAAAAGCATCCCTACTATCCTTATTCCAGTGGAAGTCTGACAAACCTATATGGACACCATAGTGGCCCCTCAATACCAAAAAATTGTAACGCTAACAAATCTGGTGGAAGAACAGCGAATTAGGACATATTGAGGAAGCGTTTTCCAGAATGGAATTCTCCTGTTTTTGTAATACAGAAAAAATCAGGCAGATATGGCGTTTGCTGTTGACTTAAGAATGTGGATTCTACTATGGTCCGTGGGGAGCCCCTACAACCTGGGCTCCCCTCTCCAGTAGCTATTCTAAGGGTTGGCGGCCGCTAATTATCATAGATTTAAAGACTGCTTTTAGAACATACCTATCACCCAGATGATGGGAAAAGGTTTGCATTTTTCGGTCCCTTCCATGAATCATAAAAGGTCCTTTCACGTTGGTTTCCAGTGGACAGTATTGCCCCAAGGAATGACTAATTCACCTACGATGTATCAACACTTGTTGATAAGGTTTTGCGACCCATTCGTGCTAAATTTCCTGGTGCATACATCATCCACTACATGGATGATATCCTGCTAGCTTGTAGATAATTCCGAGAGATCTCAGAATTTATATAATGATGTAGCCATCTAGTTTTCAGAGGCTGGCAACACAAGTAGCTCCGGAAAAAATCCAGATGCAGCCTCCATATGAATATTTGGGCTATGCTCTTGACCGCTACAGTATGTCCTCAAAAAGATCTCCATTAGTCAGAAAGGCTCAAGACCTTGAATGATTTTTCAAAAACTGCTGGGGGGATATCAACTCAGATTAACGCCCCTCCTTAGTATTCTAACTGTGAGCTCAGTAACCTGTTTCCACACCCTAGAAGGTGATCCTGCTTTAATAGCCCAAGGCAGCTAACTCCTAAAGCTCAGGAGGGAGTAGAATTTTTTCATGGATGGAAGCTTCAAAAAATCTTTACCTCTCCAGATTTAATCCGGAGAAAAGGTAGGTTCTTGGTCTTTCAACACTCGGAGTCTCCAACTGCTGCTATAGCCCAATTATCTGGACCGTTAGAATGGGTTTACTTACATAACAAACAGAATCGTACTGCTACACCTTACCTTGAGATGATAGCTAACCTTATAATTGAGGAAGATCAAGAACTAAGTATTACTTGGACGCAGTCCCCATGTAATTGTACTACCCTGACCTAAAAGAAGTTGAAGCTGTTTTACCACTCAGTGAAATCCTTCAGAGAGCTTTAGTAGATTTTTCAGGAGAATATCTTATCATTACCCAGCTGGAAAAACTGGAGTTTCTGAAAGGACACCTTTTATAATTTCCACCATTGTCCAGCTCCTCTCCCATTCCTGATGCTCCAGGGTATTATATTGATGGCTCCTATCGGGAAGGGGGGGGAATTACAGGTCCTTCGTTGACCACTACTGTGCATACAAATTATAAATCTGCCCAACAAATTGGAACTCGCCACCCTAATACATTTACTATCCCATATATCTGGCCCATGTAATGTGGTGAGTGATTCTGCATATGTAGTTGGTTTATTTCCTGGAATTGTCACTGCTTCTTTA
Organism: Cryptotis parvus; assembly: GCA_021461705.1. Taxonomy (NCBI): domain Eukaryota; kingdom Metazoa; phylum Chordata; class Mammalia; order Eulipotyphla; family Soricidae; genus Cryptotis; species Cryptotis parvus. The sequence goes on along the minus strand of JAJIBD010025901.1, from coordinate 24,395 downwards.
AATGCCCATAATCCCTATAATTCAGGAGCTGCTCCATAAACTTCAAGATCTCCTCGATAATAGAACATTCCCTATAGCCATCTCCACATCCGTTCTCACAGCCGACTCCCAGGCCAATGGTTCGAGAAGCGAAGCAGCAGATCTCTTGCAGCACTCAGTATTTAAATCAGCTGAGGAAGAGCACCAGACTCTACATACAAATGCCGCCCGCCTTCATGTACACCATGGCATCCCATGGAGACAAGCTAGACAAATTGTCCTAACTGTCCTGTCTGTGCTCCCTTTACATTGTACATCTCATGTTGCAGGAGCAAATCCTCGAGGTTTACAGACAAACCAATTGTGGCAGATGGATATAACTCATACTAACTTATTTCCCAACAAACCTTTCCTTCATGTGGTCGTCGATACATATTCCCGGTTCATATGGGCTGTTCCTATGACGTCTGAAAGAGCTAAATCTGTTTGTTCATTTTGACTCCAGTGCTTCTCCGTCATGGGTATTCCCCCCCATACCATAAAAACAGATAATGGTCCTGCTTACAAAGCAAAACCTTCAAATCCTTTTGCGAGGAATGGCAGATCAAACATATTACAGGAATTCCATATAATCCCACAAGGACAAGGAATAGTTGAGCGTGCTTACGAGACAGCTTAAAACTCAGCTATTAAAGCAGCGAAAAACAAGCATGCCTCCAATGGATTCTTTATCTTTAACATTATTCACCTTAAACTTCTTAAATATACCTCAAGGAGATCCCTATACCGCGGCTGAGACGTCACTTTCAAGAAGATATGCAAACTCAAAAAAACAGTCAATTCACCTATCTGGGTGGAGTTGATGATAAATGGATTGCAGGTCACCTCCTCATTCAGGAAAGAGGCTATGCTTTCATTTCTACAGGCGATAACCTGCCAAGAAACTCTGGGTCCCTCTGCGACTTGTTAGGGCTAGAATTCTCCAAGGGATCAGAAAACAACTAATTCTTTCAATATAAAGTCTTAAATTTTAAATTGCAAGTTGCTGTTTAAACTTCCTGGATTGGTTCCTTTTAATAATGATCTTGTTTTGCAGTCTGTGATCATGGTTCGTGTCTAATATCTTGCCTTACAGCCAAATATTTTCTTTCTTACAAAAAAAAGAAGTGGAAAAATGGGTGGACTCTGATCACAGTACTCATTACAAAAATGTTTGCTAAATCAATAAAAAATTGTTTTTCTATTGATTCTGTTCACAGGATGAGATATTTGAATCAGTAAGCTGTTCTTTCAGTGCTCAATACTCGAGACTCCTAAAACAGTGCTCGCTAAAATTTAATAATTTGCAAAACTAATTTTTTTCCCAATGCTCTATTCACAGGAAAGACACTTTCTCACCATCATTTGCCGGCTTTATATTTATGAAGTGCTTGGCTACAGTTACCATTTATCACTCTAAATGGGTCACATATACTGCTGTAAGATATTGATCGATCAAATATATGTACATTTTTGTTATTACATATGGTAGCCACCATTATGTTTGTGATTCATATTTGTGTCTATGTTTTGTACCTCAACTTCTACCTTCTCAATTTCTAGCCACTACAAACCTCTGTTACGTCTAATTCATCTTGTATCTTTTCTGCTGTCCACTGATTTATCTTATATTTTAAAATCATCAATTCTCATTAATACTTTTTTTCCTCTGTCTCCACCCATGTTGGACTTCTTTATATTCTTCTCTCCATCTCAAACTTGGATCCCTACAAACCTTAAAATCTCTACTTGTGATTAACCTCGAAAAATTGTTTTTGTCTCGCTTAAGCTACAGAGTACAGTTACCGGTGCCAATTTTCCCTTGCTGGAAGAAGCCCTGCAAGGCGCCTACAGATGTTCCAGACACCTGCTCCAGCGCTCAAGACTCCTGTTCAGAGTTTTAAGATATCACACGATATTCCGGACACCTGTTCCAGCACTCAAGACTCCTGTTCCAAAGTCGAGATACTTGTTTCCAGTATTCCTGAGACCAATCGAGTGTTCCTGACAATTCCACTTGAGTTCTGATCGCTGCTCTCCAGAAGACTCATACTTATATGATCACCGCTATTGCTGTTCCAGAAGTAGCCCCCACAGACATTTACATAAAATATAGCAAATTGACTCTCTAAAATTATGGACAGCGTTGCAAACTATAGTCCGTTATAATGATCAGACAGCTAAAAACACTGTCTTTTAACTGCTTTGGTCCAAAAACAAGTTAGGATCCTAAAGTAAAATGTATTGTCATTTTGTAATTGGGTGTTTTTTCTTATCTTAATTTTCTGTACATTTTTAAATATTTCTTACCTTTGTTATTAAGTAAACTAATCAGGGGAGTTGTTGGGACTCCTTTAAGGGCCTCCATTAGCACACTAAAGGGGCCTAGGTGAGGTGCAGGGAGGGATTATCTAAGGACATTTAACACTCCCTGCTTTCCATAACAATGGGAGGAAGGTCTGAGTTGAAGGGATATAAGCAGCGGTTTTTCACTCTCCCTTCTTTGAGGCTGTATGCTCGCATGGCGGTCGCCCTGCTTGGAAGTGTTCTTCTCCTTTCCCAAAGCCTTTGCGTGGTGAGTTGCCATCTTGACCTCTCTGCGTGGCTGGGGTTCTAGCCTGGAATCTAAGCGCCAGTTTTCCTTTTTGCTGATTTGTATGCCTGAACCTGTAAGTAAAGTCTTTTAAAACCTCCTTGGATCCCTGAGTGCTCATCCATTCCTCGCCCGGCCGGAGGTAGAGGGAAGCTTCGCTTCACCGGCACTGTCGGAGGACGCCCGGCAAAACGCCCGACACAGAGCTGCATAGTATTCCATTGTGTGGATTGTTACCAAAGCTTCTTTGTATCCAGTCATCGATTGTACGGGCTCTGTGTTGCTTCCGATTCTGGCTGTTGCGAATAGTACTGCTATGAACACTAAAAGTAGGGATGGTGTTTCCCTCTGCGTATTTTGGTTTCCCAGTTAGATTCCCAGGAGTGGTATGGCTGGGTCAAATGGGAGTTCAATTTCTAGTCTTTGGGAGGAAAGTCCATATGTTTTCAGAAGGGCTGTACCAACCCAGCTTCCCAGCAACAATGGATGAGTGTCCCCTTTCCACATCATGCCCAGCACTTGTTTTCTTGCTCTTTGAATATGTGCCAGTCTACTGTGGTGTAAAAGTGGTATCTCATTGTTGTTTTGATTTACATCTCTGATGATTGGTGATGAGCATTTTTTCATATGTTTTTTGGCCATTCGAATTTCTTCCCTTGCTGAGGTTTCTGTTCATTTCTTCTCCCCATTTTTTTGTGGGGTTGTTTGTTTTCTTCTTGTAAGTTCTACCAGTGCCTGATATATCCTGGATATTAACCCCTTATCAGATGGGTATTGGGTGAATATTCTTTCCCCATTCTGTGGGCTGCTTTTTGTATCTTAGTCACTGTTTTCTTTTTAGGTGCAGAAGCTTTTTTTTGTTTCATGTAGTCCCATGTGTTTATCTTTTCTTCTGTAGTTGCTTTGTTGGTGATGTTAATTTGAATGAACTCTTAACTGTTGGTAATCAATACTAGTGAACAAACCAAACTTTCTTCTACTTGATAAAATAATGTAAGATCTAATGACAAAATACAGCAAAAACCGTAAAAACTCCAAAATACCTTTACTTGAAGATTGAATCTGAGAATGAATATTGAGACTGAATATTAGAAGAAACTGAATAAGAGAGATAGAGAGAGACCAAAAGATACGCGTGGAATATCATCAAGCCCAGATATCCCTCTCAACTCATATATCAACGTACCATGTTGCAATCTTTTATTAATTTTTCACTAGTAATTAGAATTGTTTCTTTTTCTCTCAGCCTGAACACCAACTGAAATGCTAGAAAGTTCAACGAAATGTCATGCATTAAGGCCCTTTCTGACAAATAAGCTCACAGAAGCTTTTGCCCTCTGACCACAATTAGGAGAAAAAGCCTCATACATTATGCAACTAAGGTCAACAAAGATGGGGAAAACTGGAGATATTGCTAGCACACAACAGAACAAAGATTTTCAGAAATCTGTTGTATATTTGTTTTCCTTTTCTTAAAAAAATAAATAAAATAATAACATGACAGGGGGCATTCTTTTTGAGGACTATAAAGTCATCGATAGAAGTTTACCAGTAAAACAGGACATGTAATCTTCTTTTCTGAAATAACGTAGACCCTCATAAAATCAATCCCATGTGTTTCTTGTCTCATGAAGACAGGGTGGTTTACTTTAGAGCACTTCTAGACTACCTGAGAGAGATAGGTCAGATATGACCCAGTTCTTCAGTTATGTCTTAAACGATGTATAAGGATTCTCTGTAGAACACTGCAGAGATTGGAAGAGAGTGCCAGTCAATCACTTTCACTCTCTGCTTGGGCCCACCCCTCCTCATGATCTCTTCCAGCCCTTCCTTACACTGTGCAGTCTCATTCCAGGAAAAATAGCCTCAGCAGAAAGGAAGAAAGAATGTGTATTCACCATCTTCTGTTTTGTACCCTCTTGGAGGACATGCCTAATGAGCTTTAAGTTTGTCTAACATTTAGCATTTAGCTGCTTTTTTGCCTTAGGAATCTCCCAGAGCAAACCACAGTAAGGGTGCCAGGCAGGGGTGGGTTGATTTCATTTCATGTTTTCTTAGTAACATGAGAATGTTCTCACCATGGTCTATAATGGCTCAGAGAATCTCTCATAACCACCTGGATCCCTCCCCCAGGGAACACATAATTTTACGCATATCCATACATAATTTTCCATTTTGGATTCACCATTGTAAATAATCCTGCTGGGTTGGGGACAGTTTGCCTTTGGGCAAATGATTGTGACCCTGTAATATTAAAGGCAAAAAAGTGTAACAATATTATTCTGATAGATTCTGGATCTTAGTGGAGGTTTAGAGATATACTGGCAATGACAAGATATATATTTGCTATGATGTGAAATATCTTTGGCCTCTCAGATTAATCCTGAGCAGCTTTTTTGCTTCAGGATCTACCCCTCCCACAGCACTTACGGGAGATTAAACAGCGAAATTCAGCCCTATCGCATAGCATTTTGTTAAGCTTGGGCCAGGAGTTTACCTGAAGATTTACATTTGAATGCTGTCTTTTGGGCCATTCTGAAGGTGGGCACTGAAGTCTGGGGAAGATTACTTGATCACTTCATCACTTGATCACTTGAATCCCATGCTCATTGGTTTCAAGCAGGCGCCAGTAATATCTGCATAGGACCCTATCACGTGCCGAGTGTAGCCCAATGGCATCTGGTTGATTCAGGAATATGAAGAGCCTCAAACCGTTCCTTCAAGTCTGACAAAAAAGTTTGACCATCTTGTAGGTAGGCGACCATGTGATCTTTTGACATCCCGTGGGATCAGTCGATGCGGCTCTAGTCCAGCGGGTGTAAATACATATTACATGTCCAACCCATCTGATTTTTTGCGCCCAGCGAGACAGTGTCCCTGATTCTGGAATAGCGACCGGATGTGAGCTCGGATTCGCTTCTCTCATTTGATTGAGGTGTGATCATTCCGGCATAGCTCTTTTGATTCTCTCTGGGAGACCCAAATAGCATTCTCATCCTGCTTTTGTGGGGCCCTGGTCTCTGGCGTATGTTAATGCAGGGAGAACGGTGGAGTAGAAAGAGATGTGCTGAGCTGGAGGTTCTTTGTCCCTTTTGCTTCTATTTCTTCGATGCCTTTAGAGGCATTCCATGCCAGCTCTCTTCCTCCTGTGCAGCTCAGGTTTTAGGTCGTTCATCATGTTGATTTTTCGGCCTAGGTACACATCAACTGCTCCATTCATTTGCAGGTAAATTTCATAATTTCATCTTTTCTGACTGTTGCATAGTATTCCATGAGTAGATGAACCACAGAGAGACAGAAGAGAAGAGGAAACTGGGGTACCTGCTATTAAGGCAGCCTGGGGGTGGGTGGATATGTCATTCCCAACGTTCTCCCTTCTGAAATCCGACATGCCATCTGATTTGATAAAGATGGGAACAGCACAGAGCGAACAAGAGTCAGACCCGAACACCTGAAGAATCTGCCATGCGGCACCTCATCAATACACTAGCTACGGCTCTTCACACGCTACCTGTCCAAATGCAAGGTGCCCTCCCAATGAGAAACCAGCAGGACAGTTCTAGACATTGAGCTCCCATTTGATCCAGCAATAGCACTCCTGGGAATATACCGAGACCGAAAAACACATGGCAGAAACACTATCTGTACTTCTTTGTGTCTCTGCGCTGTCACTATGGCTAGAATCTGGAAACAACCTAAATGCCGAGAACAGAGAACTGGCTAAAGGAAACTGTGGATCAAACTCAATATCATTGATTGATACCTTCTCAGATCCCTCGCCTTTAGGCTTTTCAAACACTTTGAAGAGATAAAGGCCTGCCATGGAGCAGGCTATGGGAGGGTAGAGATTGCAGACATTGGTGGCAGAAATGGGCACTGGTGGAGGGCAGGTGCTGGAACACTATGTGAGCACCAAAAATGAAAAACGTTGTAGTTGTATCTCACGGTGGTATAATAAAATATTAAAAAATTAAAAACCACTTTCGAGGAGAGTGATAGCACAGGGTAGGGCATTTACCTTGCGTGGCCAATCTGGGTTCAATCTTGATCCTATAGTATCCTAGGCACCACCAGGTATAATTCCTGAGTGCAGAATAGGAGTAACCCTGAGCATTGCCAGGTGTGACCCCTCCCCGCCCCCAAAAAAACACTTTAGAGTGCCTATTCTCTCTCTTCCTTCAACTTTTCCTAAACTTTAGAAGATGCATCTGACTTCCTCCTTTAGAGTTCCTCAAATGCTTTTTTTTTCTTCTCAGGCCACATAGTTGAAAGTGGGGCCCAGATTCACCTACCTGGAAAGAGGTTCACTGGACTCGACAACAGACATATCTACCCAGTCTTTTTTCCCTTTTGCTGAATTATTATTACTAAGCAGAAGAAACCTTGGGACCTCATTTCATTTACATTTTTCATGCCAGGCATATACTTTATCAGCATAAAGAACTTAGTAAACTATGCCCCAAGAGTTGTTGTTGGTGTTGGTGTTTTTAATGATGATTAATCAAATAAAAAGTGTCTTTCTAGAGAACTTTGAGCAACAATTATATCAAAGCAGGATCGCAAATTGGGACTTCTTTATATTTGTTTAAAGAACCCTATTACTTTGTCTGCACACAGACCGTTAGCTAAGTCAAGTAATAAAAAGAGTCTTAAAACCAACAAATTATCTAAACACTTACTACATTCTATACATTGGACTGGACTACAATCCTTTAAGGCTGACACCCACACCATTTTATTTTATTTTATTATTATTTTTTTTTTTTTTTTTGCTTTTTGGGTTTGCACCCGGCGATGCTCAGGGGTTTCTCCTGGCTGCACTCAGGAATTACTCCTGGCGGTACTCGGGACCATATGGGATGCGAGGATCGAACCTGGGCTTGCATGGGCCGGCACATGCAAGGCAAATGCCTACCTGCTGAGCTATAAGCTCTGGCCCCCAAACCATTTAGATATATCACTGAGGCTTGAAAGCCTGAGGTGGTTCCAGGGCAAAAACCAGCTCAAGTGGTGAGCAAGAAAAATCTGTAGCTGTTTGATTTCTAGTGACCCATTACAGAGAGAAGAGTGTGTGTGTGTGTGTGTGTGTGTGTGTGTGTGTGTGTGTGTGTGTGCACATGCACGCACCACCTTACTTCTTTCTTTACACACACACAGAGAAACACCTGACAACAACACTTGGTATGCCACAGAAACTCTAGACTCTTGATTGTGGAATCATATTCAGAAGCTTTGTTAGACATGTAGGCTGAAAGAATATGCCGGGCTGCAAACAAAAATGTATGGGTGGGACATTCTTAGTTCATTAGGGGAAATTTCCAAGAAATTTCCTTTACTTTCTTTCCCCTTCTGAGCTAATGTGGGCGCAGTGGGTTAGGAGGAAGGCCATCTGGTAGTGGTGTGGGGAAGGGAGGCATCATATGTGGTGGTGGAGGTTCCTGTGCCACTTCTGCTCAGAGAGACAAGTTTAGACCTTAGTAGTCAATGATTTTAGACTTTCAGGAGTGAGGTCTCCCTGGCCTAAGGCCCTGTGATCCAACAACTGGCATAGCACAAGAGCACCTTCCTTCCAAAACAACATTGCCCTAGTTTGCGAAGTTCAGTTCATTGGATGGCACATTGTAAAGAAGTGCAGAGAAAGTGTACTAGCTTCTTCGACTATCTCAGCATAAACACAAATACCTGCCAAGGAATTAGAAGAGTTGGGTGCTGTGAGTTTGAGGTTAGTCAAATATTTCATGAACAACAGAGATAACTCAATGGTCTAGAGCACATGCTTTGCATGTAGTTTAGTCTGAAACTCCCAGAGGTGACACCCAAAACAGTCAAGAGTAGCTCCTGAACAAAGTTAGGTGTTACCCAAACAGCACACAACAGCAATCATTTTGTTTTTCCCTAAGTGTCGAACCACAGTGGGATATTCAGTTACAAAGTTGTTCATGATTTGTTTCAGGCATATAATGTTCAACATCTGTCCTTTGCCGCCCAACGTCCTAATTCCACCCCACCTGGCTTTGGCAGACATTTTTCTCACTCTCTCTTTCCTTTTGAGCATTACACCCAATACAGATACTGAAGGATTATCATGTATATCCCTTTACCTACACTCAGTTCTTGTCCAGAGTGATCATTTTTACTATTATTGTCATACTGGTTCTATCTTTATCCTAACTACACTTCACTCCCCACCCCCAGCCCCCACCTCATACTTGTGATAGCTTCAACCGTGGACCAGGCCTCCTGAAAATAACAGAAAATTTTCAACATGATGACCCAAGAGGTCACTTGCAAAGTGATCCTGGAGATTTACAGGAAGAGTTCTGTAATCTTAGGGCAGCAGGAGGCCGCAGACTGAATGAGTCTCTCCCCCAGCAAGTGTGCTCTGAACCTGCTCTGGTGAGTAGCGATGAAGGTAAGGTAGAGGAGGGGACATACGGCCCAGGCCAGACACACAGCAGCTGGGCTCAGGGACTAGAAATTCTTCCTAGGCATAGACCTTCTAGTGCACTCTAAAATTTTGTGTTAGGACAAGGATATCTCAAAAGCTGGAAGAATTATTCAGGGAGCTTAGGACTGTGTTCACTTACAACCTAGTAAGGAACATTGGGTATTTTCTTCATGTCCGTGACTTTGCTGCTAGCAGCCTTGGCTGTGACATGTGGATAGCAGCCTTGGCTGTGACATGGATATATGGGACTTCCAGTAACACTGGAAGATCTTTGGACAGTGCCGTGACCCAGAACATTTGCTGTACTGTTGTGATAGTCTTGTTTTGCAGTGTAGCTTTGGGTAACAGCTCTCTAGTTCTACTGGTTTGACTCTAATAATCATACACTAACGGGCCTGGGAGATGGTACAGTGCTTAGGACACTTGCCTTGCACATGCTGATGTGGATTCAATCCCCAACACCGCAAGCGGTCCCTAGAGGACCACCAGGAGTAATGACTGAGCAGAGATCAGGGGTGCACCCACAGGCACACCAGAATCATGCTCCCATACCCCCTTCCCCAAGCAGAATCATGCCTTCTTGCTATTTCAGGAACTTAATAAATATATCCTGGTAGATAATAGGACTGAAAACAGACCATTTACTTTACAGACCTTCAAAATAAACAAACTTTTTTTGTAGTAGGTCAGTAAGTGAGGAATGAACACTCAGAAACTTTCAAATTTGGGCTTTTGCCATTGCTCTGTCTAAGTGTAGTTATTACATTTTGCATGGCAGAAAAAAAGTAAATAGCTTCTACCTGGCACATCCAGATGGCGCTGTTCTGAGTTGATACCAGCCTCACATTCTAGTATAACTACTAGTTAATAGTTGGAAGAATTCCTAGGTATTGCTGGAAGGTTCACTCTGAAGTTGTAGAAAATGTCTGCCCAGGCCTTGACCTCAGAGCGCCTGCTCAAAATCTCATTGTTCAACCTCAGTTTACTCTGCAAAGAGCTGCATAATGAAAGTTCCTCTTTAGACTATTTCACAGTTCAACTTCTGGGCAGTCAGATATTGAAGCTGTGCCCAACTATATGGTACTCAAAGCATAAGCCCCATTTGGCCTCCATTTGAAGATTTCTAGGTTAATACTTAACTCCTAGGGTTCATAATTGACCATGTAGAGAGCTGAATTTTTAATTTAATTATTTTTTCATTTAGTTCATTTTATTTTATTTTTCCCCCAAATTTTATTACAAGCACCATTTTTAGACATACAATTGAAAGATGTTCATGTAGAGTTTTGGTTCTCCCACAGTGTTCCAACACCCATCCCTCACCCAAAAACCCATCTCCCACTCCAATGTCCCCACCTCCTCCCCTCCCACACCTGAACTACTTGGCGGGTTCTGTAATGTTCTCTTCCTCTTTATCTCCCTCTCCGCCAAACTTTCCTGCACATCGGTGGAATGCAGTGCATTAAAGGACGTTACTGTTTCCACTATTTTAATGGACTGGTAGCTTCTGACCGCCACGATACTGGGCTCCGAACTGGTTTTGCTCTATTAATCTGGTCATGAGGTAGGTATCCCAGTGTCAGGACAGCGAAGGTGGTGGCTAGTGTTGGTGGCGAGTCATCCAGCTGCTTCGGGACCCCCAGAGGTGATGGGCCCACTCCCCCAAAACCCATCTGTCCTCCTGGGAGCCATGAGATCAGCTGGGCGGGCGAAACTGAGTTCCAACTTCCCCAGCCGCTTGGAAGGCTCTTCATGCTATGGCTGGTGGCCCCAGAACGAAGCTGCAGATTTACAAAAGTCTTGTTCTTGCCCCCTCATCAACTACTCTCAACAGTGGGACAAAGGAACATATTGGGGTTATGTTACTTTACAGCATGATGGGACACCAGCTCTGACACCAACTCTATCACCAGGCACTGCACATGTGATAGTAGGATTGACATCCTTACAGATGATCCACATAAAATTATGAAAAGAAGTGCCTCTTTTTCTGACTGAGATGTTAGTTCCAGGCAGTTCTCACTCGATATACAGCTGTTGTATAAGTATACTGCTGTATACTCTTATATACTGCATACCAGTCACATATAGGCGTTCAAAGAGATGGTTCCAAGAAACTTATTGTCTAGGTATAAACATCATCTGATAATGTAGAACTATCATTTAAGAAAGGCATCTTTGCAACAGTTCATGTGAATAAAGATTTTTTAGAACTTTTGAGTCAAGAAATTTTCAAACATATTCATCAACAGAAATTAGTGAGATGAGCTATGTCTGTGAACATGCTTACCTAGATAAAATGGAGACAAAAAAGAACATCAAGAGGCTAGCTTTGAAATGAATTTGACAAGGAATGAAGATAGAATGTAAAGAAAGTAGTCCTGCCCAGACGAGCGTTTTTAGAAGCTGGGGGGGTGGTGTATGGGGGCAGGTGGAAGGAATGGCCATCTTGTCTGGGCACCTCCCTGATTCTAGCACTGGAATTAAGAACAAAAAACCCTGAGACAATAGTTTATAATGATCAATATTTTTTCTATGTGCTGAGCACTGCACAACAAAAGGCATGAGTTCCTCAATACTATCCCCATGTTACAAACAAGAAAACAGCAGCCATAAAAGTTCAGGCAATTTTCTCTAAGTCCGATGGCTGATCAGTGTGAGAGCAAAAATTCAATCCCAGAATCTTTTTACTAAAAAGGAACTCTCTTCTGGGGGACAGACAGAACTATATGGATTAAAGGTGACTACCTTATGTGTAGCCAATCTATGTTTGATCTCTGGCACTACATATGTTCCCCCAAAGATCCCACAATGAAAGCAGAGCATGGAGTAAGCCTTGAGCCCAGAGGGGCATGAATCAAACCAAACCAAAACAAAAGTGTGTGTGTGGGGTGTGGAAGGTAGGTAGAGTAGAGATAGCAAAGAAGTACAGGATCCCTTGCCATGGCCAGCCCCATTTCCTAGTACTACATCACGGTCCCCTGAATACTACCAGGGTGATCCTGAGCACAGAGCCTGGATTGATTAACCTCTCAGCACTGTCCCAACCACTTTCCCCACTGCCTCCAAATCAACCAAAATTCTCAGCATTGAGCAACTATTACTACTATTTCTAGAACATTTTCCACGATTCCAGATGAAAAGTCAATAAGTGTCCTACAGTTTTGCTTTTGTCCCTTGCCAATTTTGCTGTTTCTTAAGGAATGAGTTTGAGAAAACAACCTGTACCATTTGCTCTGTATAGGAACACCCACAAGGGCTCATATATACTTCCTCCTGGACTCAGCTGTTTGCTTCCTCTCCTAGCTCTTTGCTCTTGCCTTGGCGCGCACTCCACTATCGCCTAAACTTCTAGTCACAGCACACACTCTTCCAAGAACCGTTGCCAGCCAGCATAAAGCATGGTCTGGGTTTTGATTTATGGCAGTCTCTTGAGATTCTTAGAATAACAATTTCCTATTTAACTCAGAAAAATTAATGTCCAATGTCCCCATAAATTCTATTACAGATCTTGTAACTTTGTTCCCAAAAGGTGAGGATGAAAAGCATGCAACTATTATACTTTTGCCCTTAAGACTATTTCCAACTCCTACCACAGTCCTTTGCCCCCCTATCTTCTTACTGTGTTCCTGAATGTGAAGCCACTGAGGTAGGAACAAGTATTTGGATAAGATGGATTGAGCCGGTATGTAAAGAGAGAGGGTTGTACTGGAGTCTGCATGCTAGGAGATGACAGTGAAGAGAGCTTAAGCAGAAGAGAACATGTGGAGAATGGAGTGGAAAAGGGATGGTCTGTTTAAAAAGACCGGAAGGGGTTCTGGATCCTGGAAAGGAGTGGACACATGGGAAAGTGGCCTGGCACCAGTTGTGCCCATTTAGAGTAAGTTGTGAGCCTTATACAAGGGTGAACCTGATTCCATGCTCAACAGAAGTCCACATTTGCTGGCTAGAGGGCTCTGCATGTTATAGAAATTCCTTGAAAGGGAGTTCATCAGTTAAGGTTACTGAGATGAGTACAAGCGATTTCCTTGAGGAGCTGGAATATAATTTGTCGTTGGGAGTCTTACTTGCCTTTCACATGGCCAACTGGGTTTGATTCCCAGAATCTGCTTTGCTTGAGCACTTCCAGTAATTCTTGAGTGCAGAGCCAGGAGTAAATAGGCATTGCCAGGCATGGAATAGCTAATTCCTTTCAAAAAGACAGCTACCTTGAGGGGAGAGAGGTTCTGGGTTCATTTCTCAGAAATTCTTTCAACTTTGTTTCCCTATTGGAGTCCTTGTGCTAAGTTCCTCTCACAATAGTATGTGGTTAGAGCAGCAACCAGCATACATATCTCTATTTTCACTAGTAGAGAAGTAAGGTTTGTTTACTCTAAGAGTATTTCAACAAAATTTGCCTTCGTTCTGACTGGATGACCTGTGGCTCTTTATGGAGTGAAGCTCCGCCTTCGGAGGAAATATCGGAAACAGTGGGAAGTGAAGAAATAGAAATACATGATGCTGGGTAAGTAGCCAAGGAACATCTAACCCAGCAGTGTTCAGAAGACACCTCTTGACTCTGCACTCAGAAATTACTCCTGGCAGTGCTTGGGGACCATATAAACGTATTAGATACCCGACAATCAGACCTGGGTTCGCCATATGCAAGGCAAATGCCTATCTTCCTATATTATCACTCTGGAACCAATCTTTAGTTTTTTACTTATAAAAATTGACCACAATTTAGTGGTAGGGAAGCAGACATTCACTCTGGTAAGGGTGTGGTATCAGAAAATCAGTGTTATTGTAGGACACAGTACTTCAAATTAAAAAATTCTTTAGCCCTTTACAACAAAAAAGCACAGAATAATAATTGATGGTTTATTTACTGCTCACTCATTGACGAAAGCATCTGACTAACGAGAATATCACCGAAAAGTTAATTTTGCGGCCCAACTTTAAAAAAGTAAAAAGGACACAGTTTAGTTTAGAACACTGTGGGAGTACTATATGAGCAGCTGAATTTGTTCAGTGTGAATTCAGTCCTAAGCTCTGTCATTCAATTTTGCAAATTGCTGTCATCAAGAATTGAATATGCTCGAGGCTTTTTTAAAGACGCATCAACTATAAGGCACAAATTAAATTGCAGCTCTGCTTCGTTTTAGCAGTCCAGCTCCAAAAAGCTTATCGAGTGCCTGAAAGAGAAGGCTCAGTGGGCTGAGCTCATGCTCTACATGCAGGAAATCTGGGTTCCATCTCTCATTGTACCATTGTTTTTACACTGGTACGAAAACAATGGTAAAAATAATACACAACCATTATGTACACGTTTGAGAACTCAGCATGATGAGCGACCCTAGCACCTGAGCTGCGCTGGGAGGAAGAGAACAGCATGGAATGCCTTCAAGAGCACAAAGAAGCCTTCAAGGACACAGGACCTCTGGCTCTGGGCACATCTCTTGATCACTATTCTCCCTGCATTAACATACGCCTCAGTTCTGGGCCCTAAGAAAAACAGGATGAGAATGCTACTCAGGTCTCCCAAAGAGATGAAGCTATGCTTGAATATCATGCCTCTCCCACTCAAGTGAGAGAAGGAATCCCGGAATTCGACCTCCGTCCAACGTCGAGAGTCAGATGATCACTGTCTTATTGCCACTGTGTCCAAAATCAGATGGGCTGGACATGTAATGCAACTTGGAGATGACTGCTGGACTAGAGCTGTGCTCGACCGGATCCCAAAGGGACATCAAAGATCACATGATGTGGCCCACCTACAAGATGGTCAGATTCTTCATTAGGACCCTGAATGACTCAGTTGGGAGCTCTTGGTATTCCTGGAGCAAGCAGTGTATGCTATTGGGCTACACTGGCACGTGACGGGGACCAAATTACAACCTTACTGGCGCCTGGAAATTGACAAATAATGGAATGTCAAATTATCAAGTGATCAATTGATCAAGTGATCCCTGTACCACGGGTTCCTCAGTACCTCTGAGGACTAATCCCCAAACATGGCATAGCCTCTGAGCACTGGATGGATGTGGGAGATGCAAAGAAAACAAAAATCAACCATCCAATCCTAAAAACAAAACAATCAAACTAACAATACAATAAAGCTTCCTGAAATAGTTGAATTAAACTTTAAGGACATATAGTAGCTGTTTTGGAGACTAGCCAATATCAGATCTGATGACGTGAGTAAAGTGGATTGGGATGCTAATTCTGTGTATAAATTCAACAAAGCATTTCGATAATCATTTCTAACTTTGGGGACCTGGGGGACACACCCATCCTTGCTCAGAGCTTACTCCTGGCTCTGAGTTTGGGATCACTCTGGTGGGACTCAGGAACATAAGGGATGCTGGGTGTTGAACTGGGTGTTGAACTATTGCCAGCATGTACAAGGCAAGCTTCTTCTGCTATGCTATTGCTCTGCCCATTCGTTCTAATTCTTTTCAGTTAGATTCTGTTCTCTTAAAACAAAAAACCAATTTAAAAAAACCCAAAACAGTTATTTTTCTGCTTATGAAAAAGTTCAGGACTTGGTCCTCGAAGGATCTCCTATCATGCCATGACATAGGGCAATTTGCTTACAGTTGCAGACTAATAAAGCTTTCTAAGGTAAGCTACGCCTTTACTGTGTCCCACTGCAGTGAATAGGATGAACCCAGAGCCATGACAGAATCTGGCAAGCTACCCGCGATGTATTGTATACCAAAAACAGTAGCAATAATGGATGTTGCTGGCACCGTTCGAAACAAATCGATGAACAATGGGAGAGACAAGTGACAAAATGACCAAGGTAAGCTCCATGTTAGGCGCGTCCACATAGTCACCAGCACTGGACAACTGCAGGGCCTCAGGCATAGGCAGAGCCAGGAGCTGAGGAGGGTGAGCTCTATGTAGACAAAGCATTTCTCAGGGAGGAGGAGGAGGAGGCACTGAGTCATAGATGCCTGGTTTCTGTTCTCAAATTTCCCTGTCAAAATTTACTCTTCCTTTGTAGGAGTGAGAGGGCAGAAAGAAACCAAGAAGTGTTATTGTAGTGATTCCTTTTCTTGTTAAAATAAGATGCTAGAGAAGAGCAAGTTCTCCTTTTCCATACTCCCCAACTCTCTCAACAGAGAACTTTGTTCTTTTAGTTCTCTGTGCTCAGAGCACCACTAGATGTGGCCCTGAAGAAGACTAAAGTGCCCACAGAGACATCTTAAAAAAACAGAAGACCAACCAACGAATGCGTCCAATCAACAGTATGACCAATAGGCAGTATGACAAAATAGTATGACCAACCAACAGCATGAACTGACCAACTGTATGACTAAACAACTGTATGGACCAATAGTATGACCATCTCCTTGCAACCATGGTGGTACTCTAATTGCTAGGCACCACTCTAATCTCCTGTCCCAACCAAAAAACCCTAAGTGTTTTAGCTACTCTGTGTATTCTTCTGAGACTATTGGAGACAAAACAGTATAAAAGCTATAGTATTTCCAAGGAGGTACAGCAAATGAAGGAGCAATGTGAAGCCCTCTGTAGTACCAGTTCACTTTCCATTCCTAGATTATCTAGCCATGTTCCTCAGAAAAAGACTATTAGAAGTTCTGCCGAGATCATACAAGCAAGAACAGTCAGTAAACCTTACATTCCAGCAGCATACTGACACTAACCTTAAATATAAGCTTCCTAGCATTTTATTTATTCTTGCTATCATTTAAAATTTCCCAGAGATGGGGAATTTAATGATTACATTTTACTTTTGCTTGAGTTTAAGACATATTAACCCACTTAAAATTAATCTTTCTAATTTCCGACTTTTGGCAGTCTGAGCTAGTGGGTTTTTTCTTCATGGCTGGAAATAACAGTGGTTCATGATTTTGGGAATCTGGACAGTCTCTCTGGGAACCAACAGAGTGGCATTTTCAAATCTCAACAGATAAACAACAAGTTTCTTTATCAATACCATTCCAAAATATATGTTGTAATAAGCAAAATAATTAGTGAGGGGAGCAGACATGGGGATGGGGATAGCTCATTCTTTAAAGACTATTATCAAAGCCAACTAAATTAAACAAAGTAACCGTCAACCACCACCAACTACTTCAACAAACAAGAAAAAAACAATAGAAAACAAATCAGGGCTGGAGTAATAATACAGCAGGTAGGGCATTTATTTGTCTTGCATGCTGTCAACCTGGGTTCAATTCCAGGCATATCATATGGTCCTCAGCACTACAAAGGAATAATTCCAGAATGCAGAACCAGGAGTAACCCCTGAACATTTTCATGTATGGCCCAAAAAGAAAAAAAAAAAAAGAAAAGAAATCAAATACCAAGGTCTTCAAATAGTTATCAAAGAAGCAAAATAAGTGCCTGTTGCTCTCAGGTTTTTTACCTTCCATAAGAGGGTATCAGCTTTGGGTTTCAGACGATGCTCATTCTGTGTAAGTCATCTGAAGTACAGGGCTGAAAAATTAAACTTGTTTGGGAGTTGAGTATGAGTGTTAGGGTTGGCAACATGTTCCCACCATCCTGTAGGAAGAGTCAGCAGCTATTTCTCTTAGGGTGACATATGAGATTGTAGGAGATCAGAATATGCCATCCTCAAACATGTCACTATGATATAATTATAATTTTGAAATGAAGGCAAAAAAGCAGCAGCAAGATAGGCTCTCTGTCCTCGTCTCCTGAAACCCCTATTGGGTCCGCTGTGAAGTTCCTCACCTCTTTCCTGTAGCGGGAAGGTAGTAACAATCTTGTCCAGAAACAAGATGGTACCTTAACAAGATATAAACACAGCTAACAATTAGACTCTCCTTATTATTGCATTTTCATATATTTGCCTTCCACCTACAATTTGGTGCTCCTGAAAACTCAAGGTTCTTTTTTGGGGATGTCTTTATATTTCTTTTTAAATTTACCCTTTTGGTTCAAATGGTATAAAAGTCTGCAACTGTATATGCTTCGTTTTTTTTTTTCTTTTTGGGTCACACAAAAGAAATGCTCAGGAGTTACTCTGCTCTGCACTCAGGAATTACTCTAGCGGGTTGCTCGGAGGACCATGGGATGCTGGGTACTGAACCCAGGTTGGCATACAGGCAAATGCCCTACCTGCTGGATATTATCGCGCCCCCCACCCGTATATGCTTCTTGTTGTGTTCTTTTCCCCCTCTTCTTTCTTAAATACTCCTTCTTGTCAAAATCTCATAACTCTTTAACTTTTTTTTTTTCTTTCTGGAAAGCAGTTCCCATTACTAGACACAGTTTAAGCCTTTTATACAATTTTGTGTAGAGGGGGTGCAAACGCCTGTAGCATCCTGGGCCACTGCAACAGATAAGTCATTGCTTTAGCATTTGCAGAGTAACAATGACTGATTTCCATATTTCTGTCGTCAAACCCAGAGCACATCCTGCCTCACCTTCTCCCATTATCTTGGATGAGGCACTGATGATTTTCATGTGGGTGTGAACCTTTGGGCAATCAGAAGCTCCCTGCACTGAGCAGGGCCCACCTCTACAGAGTTCTGCCTCAGGGCCCCCAAGTGGGGTCAGTGCCAGGATCTAAGGGTATGCTCAGAGGCCTAGCACTGTACCACTTTTTGGGGCATGGGGTAGGGGAGTATACCTGCCACACCTGAAAGTTGAGATACTTTCTTGAATGCAGCCAACCTTGGGTTCAGTACATATACTGAACAACATATATATAAGCCAAATGTTGGGCAGTATATATACTGAACCCAAAGGTTGGCTGCATTCAAAACCTCTCCTCAACTTGTACTATCTCAGGCCCAGGATATAAAATATTTAATGACAAATAACCTTCGTGTTTTGGTCACATTGATCTGCCTGTTGTCAGGTTATTTAAATGTGTGGTTGCAGACCCAAGGAGTAAATGTCATGAGCATCAAGGATAGTGTCCTCCCTAAGAATCACCTCACAGCTTAGAAATTTGCAGTGGTGGCAAGCCCAGGCCAAGAGTCTCTTTTGAAATACTCTACCTTGCATCTTAAAACTTCTTAGAAGTTTCCTTGATCTTTTGAATCCTCTTTTGCTAACCGTCCGAGGACCCCGTCACATGCTGGAGGCTGAACTCCAGAGAATGAGCTGGTTTCCACAGTGACCCTGCTGTTGCTGGGACTACCAGGCTGTTGAGAACACCCTTCCATCGCTAATTCTGCAGCTGGAAAACATCTTCACTGTATTTTTGAACTTGAACAGCTCTAAGTTTCCTGAAACTTGAATCTCTAGGAATATTAGGCTTTGGGGTTACCTAGGACAGACAACCCAACATCACAGAAAGGAGACTTCTCCGCCTTGACATAAATATCAGGTCAGCCCAAGGCTGGATTATTGAATACTTACGCGCAGGATCCAGTTTCCCTTCATACTAGTTGTCATGATGTGCCTTGGCCGTCACCCATGCCACAGGCAGACATCCTGGGCAAGAGGAGGTGACAGGACAGTGAAGTGCTAGTGTTGGGTATTTTAGGGAGCACTCACTAGATGCTTCTTTCCCATCTCATTTACCACAATGCTGACCCATACGGACCCTGAGCCAAGGGAAGCAGGAAGTCTAAATCTTCATTCAACGCAACCTTATACTCAACTATGTTTTATTTTGGCTGGTTTCTATTAAAAGAAAGCTAGAACGAATACTAGGTGCAATTAGTCATTCAGGCCATTTTCTGGTGAGGACAGATAAACTGCTGCTGGAAGTTACTGCCTCCTGGTAGGCGTCCAGAATGTTTTTTTCTACTCCATCTTTCAGCAATGAGTAGGTAGGTCTCAGTGCTTGATTTCCTCTATACTCTACACAGGAAGGTATTACTGAGTTTGTCACAATCACTTGTATCCCACTTGTCTCACTTGTCTTCCGTTCATCATTGGTTGCTCGGCGGAACTGTAATATCTCCATATGTCCTGTCTCAATGCTTTAAAATTTTTTTTTGGGTTGGGCACACAGGCGCTGCTTGAGAGACCATGTGATGGTGGGATCCCACAGGCCTCAGCATGAAAACACATACTCAACTGTGAACTCTCTCTGGACTTTTTTCATTTTCTATTGCAAATAGGTAATACTATCTGAAGTCTGATACATACTTCCTTTAAAAATAAAAACAAAATTATCTCTCTCTTCTCCAGTTATGTGTTTATCTAAAGCACTCTCTTGTGGATTATTTGTTTTGGGCCACGCTAGTGATGCTCAGGGGTTACACTTTTTGAGTAAACTAACCAGCATACACTTTTTTCTTTTTGGTTGCAACCAGCGATCTCAGGGATTACTCCTGGCTCCACACTCAGGAATTACTTCTGACCATGCTGTGGAAATCATATGAGATGCTGGGAATCAAACCTGGGTCCAGCCACACACAAGTAAACACCCTACCTGCTGTGATATTGCTCCAACCCAGCATATACTTTGTGACTAGGCTAAGAGAGCATAACCAGTCTAGCTCTCCACTGTTCTGTTGGGCTTTCTTCTACCATGTTTTATCTTTCTTGTTGCCTTCCACTAAGTTTAAATTTTGATAATTTTTTAGGTGTGCTCCTTCTGAGTACAGGCAGTACTTGAGAGTTGCTCCATACTCAGTGACATGTAGAAAGTTCTGTCAAAAGCTGGTCTCAAGTTTTCCAGTCTTCCTGGGCATCTGATTGTTGTCCATTTTCAGCAGTTCCCCAATGTGACTTGTGTCTCTGAGGGTACCTCAGTATGATTTTTTGTTTCCTATTCTTGTTCACTTTCCTTTGACATAAAATTGTTACTATCTTAAAACCTAAAACCATTTAATAAAAACCTCTTATATGAATTAAACTATGCATTATGCTTTTCACTTTATTTGTCTCTGCTCTTGAATTTAATTTTCCTTTATATTTATCAACAAGATTTGTCAACAAGATTTCATCTTTGTCTCAAAAATACTCTTTCTTCTATTTAACAATACTTACAGACTATTTTGTTCTTGTTCTTCTATTCATCCTGTTTAAAGGAAAGACTAAAGCACATTATAGACTCATTAGTTATTTCTTGATTTCCTGAACAAATGTTTCCTGAGACATAGGGTTCTAGGCACCCAGGACTACGCTGCCTTTTTGATCTTTGTTTTAAAAACAATTTAACTTGTTTCTTTAACCTTCTCTTCATTTCTTCTTTATCACTTAGCTGTTCTTCATCCATTTGCTCTTTTATTCTTTTTTTCAATAAAGCTTCATAAGGGTCTCTGCACAGCCAGAGGTTTGAATATCTAAAATCATGGTGAGAGACTATATACTTTGAGAGCCTGTAATGCCGTGAAACATGAGGAATCTAGAAGAAATGGATCAATTCCTGAAGTCCTATAACCTCCCACGGCTGAAACAAGAAGACCTCCAATACCTGAATAAGCCCATCACCATGGAGGAATAGAAACAGTAATTAAAAGTCTGCCCAAACACAAAAGCCCAGGTCAGGCGAGTTCCCTAGTGAACTCTACCAAACCTTTAAGGAGGACCTACTGCCAGTCCTTTTCAAGCTCTTCCAGGAAATAGAAGAAACAGAAACACTCCCAAACAGCTTCTACGAGGCACATATCACCCTGATACCCAAAGCAGGGAGAGACAACACAAAGAAAACTACAGACCAATATCCTGATGAACACGGATGCTAAGATCTTCAACAAAATACTAGCAAACAGAATCCAAAGACTCATCAAGGAAGATTATACATCATGACCAAGTTGGATTCATCCCGGGAATGCAAGGATGGTTCAACATTCGCAAGTCAATCAACATAATACATCATATCAATAAAAAGAAAAAATAAAAACCATATGATCCTTTCAATAGGCGCAGAAAAAGCATTTGACAAGATCCAGCACCCGTTCATGATTAAAACCGCTCCAGAAAATGGGAATTGAAGGGACTTTCCTCAAGATAGTTACAGCCATCTACCAAAAGCCCACAGCAAGCATCATTCTAAATGGGGAAAAGTTGAAAGCCTTCCCCCTGAGATCAGGGACAAGACAAGGTTGCCCCCTCTCACCTCTTTTTATTCAATATAGTACTGGAAGTACTTGCCATAGCAATCAGAGAAGAAAAAGGACATCAAGGGCATCCAGATAGGCAAGGAAGAAGTCAAGCTATCATTATTTGCAGATGACATGATATTATACCTAGAGAACCCTAAACTCTCTACCAAAAAACTCCTAGAAACAATAGACGCATATAGTAGAGTGGCAGGATACAAAATCAACACCCAAAAAGTCAGTGGCTTTCCTATATACAAATAACGAAAGAAAGAAAGGGATATTAAGGAAACTATTCCATTCTCAGGTGTGCCACAGAAAATCAAATACCTAGGAATCAACTTACCCAAGTATGTAAAGGACCTGTACAAAAAAACTACAAGACACTGCTCCAAGAGATAAAAGAGGACACAAGGAAATGGAAACACATTCCCTGTTCATGGATGGGGAGGAATCAACATTGTCAAAATGGTAATACTCCCTAGAGCTCTGTACAGATTCAATGCAGTCCCTATGAGGATACCGCATGACATTCTTCAAAGAAATTGACCAAGCGCTCCTGAAATTTGTATGGAACAATAAACCCCCAAGGATAGCTAAAGCAATCCTCGGGAAAAAAGAAGATGGGAGGCATCACCTTTCCCAACTTCAAACTGTACTACAAGGCAGTAGTAATTAAAACAGCATGGTATTGGAATAAAAACAGACCTGTGGACCTATGGAATAGAATTGAGTATCCTGACACCCAACCTCAAACACATGATCATTTAATCTTTGATAAAGGTGCAATGAGTCTAAAATGGAGTAAGGAAAGCCTCTTCAACAAGTGGTGTTGGGAAAACTGGGCAGCGACATGTAAAAAAATGAATTTGGACCTGTGTCTAACACCATGCACAAAAAATCAGATCAAAATGGATTAAAGATCTCAATATCAGACTTGAATCCATAAAGTACATTGAAGAAAATATAGGAAAAACCCTCCACGACATTGAAGCTAAAGGCATCTTCAAAGGTGAAACATCACTAACAAAGCAACTAGAAGAAAAGATAAACATATGGGACTACATGAAACTAAAAAGCTTCTGCACCTCAAAAGAAACAGTGACTAAGATACAAAGAGCAGTCCACAGAATGGGAAGAATATTCACCCAATACCCATCTGATAAAGGGGTTAATATCCAGGATATATCAGGCACTGGTAGAACTTTACAAGAAGAAAACAAAACAACCCCATCAAAAAATGGGGAGAAGAAATGAACAGAAACTTCAGCAAGGGAAGAAATTCGAATGGCCAAAAAACATATGAAAAAAATGCTCATCATCACTAATCATCAGAGAGATGCAAATCAAAACAACAATGAGATACCACTTTACACCACAGAGACTGGCACATATTCAAAGAGCAAGAACAACAAGTGCTGGCGTGGATGTGGGGAAAAGGGGACACTCATCCATTGTTGGTGGGAATGCCGGCTGGTACAGCCTTTCTGGGAAAACAATATGGACTTTCCTCCAAAGACTAGAAATTGAACTCCCATTTGACCCAGCCATACCACTCCTGGGAATCTACTCTGGGAAGCCAAAAATGCATAGCGGAAACACCATCCCTACTTTTTATGTTCATAGCAGCATTATTCACAATAGCCAGAATCTGGAAGCAACCAGAGTGCCCGAAAATCGATGACTGGATAAAGAAGCTTTGGTACATCTACACAATGGAATACTATGCAGCTGTTAGGAAAAATGAAGTTATAAAATTTGCCTATAAATGGATGGACATGGAGAAGATTATGTTGTGAAATTAGCCAGAAGGAGAGAGACAGATACAGAATGACTGCATTTATTTGCATGGCATAAATATATATGTACATATTATGATACCAATATCCAAGGTCAAGTGAAACATATATCAGGAGGTCTTGTCAAAGGTGGAAGTTATCACAAGCGTGTGTGGGAGTCAGAGGTTAGGTAAGACAGAAAATGGAACAGGGTGCTAATAATTGTCGAGGGGTACTAATGCCAACCTAGAACTGAGCATTAAATAGAGGCAAAAGGATACACATGACAACCTTTTAATGTATGTTCTGTAATCCATAGTCTGGAAGGGAAGGAAAAGAAAGAGAGAGAAAGGGAAAGAAATAAAGAACCTGCCATGGAGGTGGGCTGGGGGAGGGGGAGGGAACCGGGGATGTTGGTGGTGGGAGATGGGCACTGGTGGAGGGGCGGGTGCTGGAACACTGTATGACCAAAACCCAAATATGAACTTTTTAATTGTATATCTTTTTATTTGTATATCTCACGGTGGTATAATAAAATACTTAAAAAAAAATAAAAAAAAAAAAAAAAAACAGTC
>JAJIBD010025900.1:0-21303 GCA_021461705.1 Cryptotis parvus | reverse complement strand
TTGATTTGCATCTCTCTGATGATTAGTGATGATGAGCATTTTTTCACTTATGTTTTGGGTACATTGAATTTCTTCCTTGCTGAAGTTTCTGTTCATTTCTTCCTCCCCATTTGATGGGGTTGTTTTATTTTCTTCTTGTAAAGTTCCACCAGTGCCTAATATATCCTGGATAATGTACTTGTATCAGATGGGTATTGGGTGAATATTCTTTCCCATTCTGTGGACTGCTTTGTATCTTAGTCACTGTTTCTTTTGAGAGTACCCAGAAGCTTTTTAGTTTCATGTAGTCCCATGTGTTTATCTTTCTTCTAGTTGCTTTGTTAGTGATGTTAATTTGGATAGACTCTTAATATTTGGTAATCAATACTTGTGAACAAGCCAAACTTTCTTCTACTTGATAAAATAATGCCAGATCTAATGACAAAATACCTTCAAAACCCAAAAGTAAAAACTCAAAATACCTTTGCATGAAGATTGAATTCGAGAATGAATATTGAGACTGAATATTAGAAACTGAATAGAGATGAGAGACCAAAAGATACACGTAGATATCATCATGCCCAGATATCCCTCAACTCATATAATATCAACATACCATGTTGCAATCTTTTTATTAATTTTCACTAGTAATTAGAATTGTTTAACTTTTTTTCTCTCAGCTATGAACACCAAATGCTAGAAAGTTCAACGAAATGTCATGCATTAAGGCCCTTTCTGACAAATGGGCTCACAGGCATTGCCCTCTGACCACAATTAGGAGAAAAGCCTCATACATTTATGCAACTAAGGTCAGCAAAGATGGGGGAAAGCTGGAGATATTTGCTAAACACCTGGCAGAACAAAAATTTTTTCCAGAAATCTGTTGTAGCTATTTTCTTTCTTTTCTTAAAAAAAATAAAATAAAATAATAACATGACAGAGGCATTCTTTTTGAGGATTTATAAAGTCATCGATAGAAGTTTTTAATAAGCTTAGGACATGTGTCTTTTTCTGAAAATAACATTAGACCCTCATAAAAATCAATCCCATGTGTTTCTTGTCTCCTTGAGACAGGGGGTGTGGTTTTACTTTTAAACCTTCTAGACACTAGAGAAATGGGCTGGCCCAGTTCTTCAGTTATGTCTTAAAACGATATTATAAGATTCTCTGTAAGACACTGCAGAGGTGGAAAGAGGTACCAGTCAATCACTTTCACTCTCTGCTTGGGCAAAATCCCACCCTCCTCACGCAGTCTCTTCCCACCTTCCTTACACTGTGCAGTCATTTCAGGAAAAATAGCCTCCTTGAAAGGAAGAAAGAATGTGTGATACCATCTTCTGTTTTGTACCCCTCTTGGAGGACATGCCTAATGAGCTTTAGAGTTTATCCTAACATTTAGCATTTAATGCTTTTTGCCTTAAAATCTCAGAGCAAACCACAGTAAAGTGGCAAGAATTAGGTTGATTTGTTTCTTATTTTCTATGCAGAGTATTTCTACCATGAGTCTATATTGGCTCCAAGAGAATCTCTCATAACCACCCGGATCCTCCCAGGAACACATAATTTCACATATCCATATACTTAATTTCACATTGGATTCACCATTATAAATAATCCTGCTAGGTTAAAGGGACATACCAGTTTGCCTTTGGGCCAAATGATTGTGACTGTAATATTAAGGCAAAGTGTAACAATATTATTCTACATTAGATTCTGGATCTTAGTGGAGGTTTAGAATATACTGCTTGTGACAAGATATATATTTATGATATGAAATATGCTAACCTCATAAATTAAATCTAGGCAGCTTTTTATGCCTTCAGGATGTACCTCCCACAGCACTTGCAAAGGAGATTAAACTAGCAGAAATTCAGCCTATCATATATTAGCATTTGTTAAGCTTGGGCCCAGGAGTTTACCTGAGGTGCCCATTTGATAACTAACATCTTTTGGGCCCATTCTGAAGGTGGGCACTGAAGTCTTAAGGAAGATTGCCAGTCACTTCATCCTTGATCACTTGAATCCCATTACTCATTGGTTTAGCAAGCCAGTAATATCTGCATAGGACCCTATCCGTGCCGAAGAGTGTAGCCCAATGGCATCTGGTTGATTCAGGAAGGCGCAAGCCTCAAACCGTTCCTTCAAGTCTTGACAAAAGTTTGACCATCTTGTAGGTAGGCCCATGATCTTTTGACATCCGTGGGATCCAATTGATGCGCGAGCTCTAGTCAACAGTTTGTCTCAAATCGCATTACATGTCAACCCATCTGATTTTGATGCCTTGGCAAAAGAGACAGTGTCCCTGATTCTGGAATGGCGGCGGATGTGAGCCTCCGGATTCCTTCTCTCATTTTAGGTTAGATGTGATATTCCAAGCCTTAGCTCTTTTTGATTCCTCTGGGAGACCCAAGTAGCATTTGTCATCACTGCTTTTGTAGGGCCCTAGGTCTCTAGGCGTATTAATGCAGGGAGAGCGGTGGAGTAGAAGAGTGTGCCTGAGCTGGAGTTCTTTGTCCTTTTAGCTATTTCTTGATGCCTTTGAAGGCATTCCATGCCCAGCCCTCTTCCTCCTGTGCAGCTCAGGTTTAGGTCGTTCATCATATTTGATTTTAGGCTAGGTACACCTGCTTTACTCCATTCATTTGCAGGTAAATTTCATAATTTCATCTTTTCTGACTGTTGCATAGTATTCCATAGTGTAGATGAACCTGAAGAGAGACAGAAAGAAAGAGAAACTGGGGTACCTGTATTAAGGCAACCTGGGGGTGGGTGGATGTCATTCGCCGTTCTCCCTTCTGAAATCCGACATGCCATCACAATTCGGTAAAAGATGGGAACAGCACCAGGCCCAGACAAAGTCGGGCCGAACACCTGAAAGATCTGGCGAAACTCCTCATCAATACACTAGCTCGGCTCTTCGCTACCACTGTCCAAATGCAAGGTGCCCTCCCAATGAAAGAAACCAGCAGGACAGTTTCTAGACTATTGAGCTCCCGGCTGATCCAACAATAGCACTCCTAGGAATATATACCGAGGGTAGAAAAACACATAGCAAAAACACTATCTGTACTTCTTTATTTCATCTCTGCACTATTCACTATAGCTAGAATCTGGAAACAGCCTAAATGCCCGAGAACAGAACTGGCTAAAGAAGGCTTTGTGGATCAAACTCAATATCATTGGTTGATATCTTCCAGATCCATAGCCTTTAGGCTTTTCAAAAACACTTTCGAAGAGATAAAAGAACCTGCCATGGAGGCAGGCTATGGGAGGGTGAGGTGGAACATTGGTGGCAGGAAATGGGCTGGTGGAGGCAGGGTGCTGGAACACTATGTAAGAAACTTCCAAAATGAAACGTTGTAGTTGTATATCTCGCGGTGGTATAATAAAATATTAAAAAATTAAAGCACTGAGGGCGAAGTGATAGCACAGAGGGTAGGGCATTGCGCTGCACGTGGCCAATCTGGGTTCAATCTTCGGCATCCTATATAATCCTGAGCACCACAGGTATAATTCCTGAGTGCAGAGCCAGGAGTAACCCTGAGCATTGCCAGGTGTGACCCTCCCTTCACTTTAGGTGCCTATTCTCTCTCTTCCTTCAACTTTTTCCTAAACTTTAAGTGCATCGGCTTCCTCTTTAAAGTTTCACTCCAAATGCTTTTTTCTTCTCAGGCCACATAGTTGAAAGTGGGGCCCAGATTCACCCTACCTGGAAGAGGTTCACTGGACTCGACAACAGACATGTCTGCAGTCTTTTTCCCTTTTGCTACAATTATTATTACTAAGCAGAGAGAAACCTTGGGACACTCATTTCATTACATTTTTTCATAACCAGAGCATATACTTTATCAGCATAAAGAACTTAGTAAACATGCTTTAGAGTTGTTGGTGTTGGTGTTTTAAGACGTGATTAATCCAAATAAAGAGTGCCTTTCTAGAAGAGAACTTTGAGCAACTAAATTATATCAAAGCAGGATCGCAGAATTGGGACTTCTTTTTATATTTGTTTGAGGGCCCTATTACTTTGTCTGCACACAGACCGCTGGCTAAGCCAAGTAATAAAGAGTCTTAAAACCAACAAATTATCTAAACCTTACTGCATTCTACACATTGGACTGGACCTTACCCTACAATCCTTGAAGCTGACACCCACACCATTTTATTTTATTTTATTATTTTTTTTTTTTTGCTTTTGGGTCACACCCGGCAATGCTCAGGGTTTCTCCTGGCTCTGCCTCGGAATCACTCTGGCGGTGCTCTGGACCGTTGGGATGCGGGGATTAAACCTGGGCCGGCATGGGCAGGCCGCATGCAAGGCAAATGCCCTACCTGCTGGGCTATCGCCCATCTGGGCAAACCATTTTTAGATATATCACTGAGGCTTGAAAAAGCCTGAGGTGGTTCAGGGCAAACAGCTCAGAAGTGGTGAGAGCAGAAAAAATCTGCTTAGCTGTTTTGATTTCTAGTGACCAGGCCCACTGAAGAGAAGGTGTGTAGGTGTGTGTGTGTGTGTGTGTGTGTGTGTGTGTGCGAATGCACATGCACATACACACACAACAACAAAACACACACACACAGAGCACCCTGAGCAACAACTCTTGGTATGCCATAGAAAACTCTTAGACTCTTGATTGTGGAATCATATTCAGAAAGCTTTGTTAGACATGCAGGGCCGAGTGAAAGAATTGACCAGGCTGCAAACAAAAATGTATGGGTTGGGACATTCTTAGTTCATTAGGGAAATTTCCAAAAAAATTTTCTTTACTTCTCTTTCCCACACTAGGCTAATGTGGCGCAGTGGGTTAGGAGGAAGGCCTGCTTGTGGTGGTGTGGGAAGGGAGGCATCATATGTGGTGTGGTTCTATTAACCACTTCTGCTCAGAGAGACGTTTTTTTTTTTCTAGACCTTAGTAGTCAATGATTTTAGACTTTCAGGCGTAGGGTCCCTCTCCTGGCCTAAGGCCCTGTGATCAACAACTGGCATAGCACAGAGCACCTTCCCTCCAAAACAACATTCCTAGTTTGTGAAGTTCAGTTCATTGGATGGCACATTGTAAGGAGAAAGTGCAGAGAAAGTTACTGGCTTCTTCCTACTCACCATCTCAGCAAACACAAATACCTGCCAAAGGATTGAAGGTTGGGTGCTGTGAGTTTGAGGTTAGTCAAATATTTCATGAACAGAGAATAACTCAATAGTCCTAGAGCATGCTTTACATGTAGTTTGGTCTGAGAACTCCCAGGAGTGACTTACCCCAAAAACAGTCAAGGAGAGCTCCTGAACAAGTTAGAGTGCTACCCAAAAGCACACAACAACTAATCATTTTTGTTTTTTTTCCTAAGTTCGAACCACACAGTGGGATATTCAGTTACAAAGTTGTTCATGATTTGTTTCAGGCATAAATGTTCAACATCTGTCCTTTGCCACCCAACGTCCCTAATTCCACCCCCCCACAAGGCTTTTGTGTGGCAGACATTTTTCTCCCCTCTCTTTCCTTTTGAGCATTATAATTTGCAATACAGATACTGAAGGATTATCATGTATATCCCTTTACCTACACTCAGTTCTTGTCCAGAGTGATCATTTTTAACTATTTTGTCACTTACTGGTTCTATCTTTATCCTAACTACACTTCACTCCCCCCCCCAACCCCCACCTCATACTTGTGATAAGCTTCAACCGTGGACCAGGCCTGAAAATAACAGAAAATTTTCAACATGATGACCCAAGAAGGTCACTCAAAAGTGATCCCTGGAGATTTACAGGAAGAGCTAAAATCTTAGGGCAGCTGAGAGGGATAGCAGACTGAATGAGTCTCTCCCCAGCAGTAAAGTGCTCTGAACCTGCTCTGGTGGTAGCCGATGAAGGTAAAAGGTAGAGGGAGGCATCCGGCCCAGGCCAGACACACAGCAGCTGGGCCCAGGGGACTACGTCTTCCTAGGCACTAGACCTTCTAGTGCACTCCTAAAATTTTCGTGTTAGGACAAGGATATCTCAAAAATGGGGAAAATTATTCAGGGAGGCTTAGGACTGTGTTCACTTACAACTGGCCAGGAACATTGGGTATTTTCTTCATGTCCATGTCTTGTTGCCAGCTTGGCTGTGACATGTGGATAGCAGCCTTGGCTGTGACATGTGGATATATGGGACTTCCAGTAACACTGGAAAGATCTTTTTTAGTTTCCAATTAAATGACCCAGAACATTACTGTACTGTTGTGATAGTCTTGTTTTTGCGAGGTGTAACTTTGGGTAACTAGCTCTCTGGTTCTACTGGTTTTGACTCAATAATCATGTCACGCGCCTTCTTGGGCCTGGGAGATGGTACAGTGCTTAGGACACTTGCCTTACACATACTGATGTAAGTTCAATCCCCAACACCTAGGCGGTCCCTAGAGGACCACCAGAATAATGACTGAGCAGAGATCAGGAGTGCAACTGAGCACACCAGAATGTGCTCCATGCCCCCTTCCCCCAAAGCAAGAATCATACCTTCTTGCTATTTCAGGACAATAAAAAATATATCCTGGTAGATAATAGGACTGAAAACCATTTGCTAGATGCAGACCTTCAAATAAGCAGAAGCTTTTGTAATTGGGTCAGTAAGTGAGAATAAAGACACACAGAAACTTTCAGAATTTAGGCTTTGCCATTTGCTCTGTCTAAATTGTAGTTATTATTTTATGGCAGAAAAAGTAAATAGCTTCTACCTGGCACATCAGATACTTGCTGTTCTGAGACAATACCAGCCTCACATTCTAGGTATAACTACTAGTTAATAGTTCGGAAGAAATTCCCTAGGTCTTGCTGAGTTCCTCTGAAGTTGTAGAAAAAATGTCTGCGAGGCCTTGACCTCAGGAGCCGCCTGCTCAAAAATTCTCATTGTTCAACCCTCAAGTTACTCTGCAAGAGCTGCGTAATAAAGTTCCTCTTTAGACTATTTCACAAGTTTAACTTCTGGGCAGTCAAGGTTACAGTTCTTGTAGTATGGTACTCAAAAGCATGCTCCCCATTTGGCCTCCCCACACATTTTGAAGATTTTATAGGTTATTGGCAACTCCTAGGGGTTCATAATTGACCATGAGAGCTACTGATTTTTTAATTCTAATTATTTTTTGCATTCGTTCATTTTATTTTATTTTTTCCCCAGATTTTTTACACCATTTTAGACATACAATTGAAAGATGTTCATGTAGAGTTTTGGTTCTGCAGTGTTCCAACACCCATCCCCTCCACCCAAACCCATCTCCCATCACCAATGTCCACACTCCCTCCTCCCACACCTCAACTACTTGGCAGGGTTCAGTATGTCATTTCTCTCCTCTTTATCTCTCCCTCTCCAGCCAAACTTTCCATGGACATCGTAATGCAGTCTAAAGGACATTACTATTCCTACTTATTTTACATGGCCGCTTGCGGCCGCACGGCCTAGCGGGAACTGATTTTGCTCTATTAATCTGTCCATAGTGGATCCCAGTGTCAGGACAGCTGGGCGTAGTGGCTGGTGTGGTAGGCGCAGTCTCATCCAGCTGCTTCCGGGACCCCCCGAGGTGAGGGGCCCTCCCAAAACCCATATGTCCTCCTGGGAGCCCATGGTCAGCTGGGCCGGGGTGACTGAGTTCCAGCTCCAGCCGGAAGGCTCTTTATTGCATACATTGGTATCCCCAGGGCAGGAGCTACAGATTTCCAGCAAAAAGTCTAATTCATTGCTGCCCCCTCTCAACTACTCTCAAGAGTGGGATGGAACATATTGGGGTTATGTTACTGGCATATGGTACACCAGCTCCTACTCGAGCTCTATCTGGGCAGTACATGTATATAGGATGACATCCAAATGATCACCATGAAAATTTGAGAAAGGCGCCTCTTTTCTGACTGAGATGTTAGTTCCAGGCAGTTCTCCCCAGTATACAGCTGTTGTGTAGAGGGAGGTACTGCTGCTGTATACTGCTATATACTGCATACCATCACTAGGAGGGCGTCCAAGATATGTTTCAAGAAACTTATTGTCTAGGTATAAACATCATCTGATGTTAGCTAGAACTATCATTTAAGAAAGGCATCTTTGCAACAGTTCATGAGGATAAAGATTTTTGTGAACTTTTGAGTCCAGGAAAATTTTCAAACATATTCATCACAGCAGACATTAGTGAGATGAGAGCCCTATGATGTAGAACATGCTTACCTAGATAAAATTGAGTTGCAAGAACATCAAGGGCAAATTTGAAGAAAATGGGTTACAGAACAAGATGGGGTAATGTAAAGGAGTAGTCACAGCCCGACAACGTTCTTTTAGCTGGGGTGGTGTGTATGGGGGCAGGTGGAGAGATGACCCATCTTGTCTGGGCACACTCCTGATTCCTAGCACTGGAATTAAGAACAAAAAACCCTGAGACAATAGTTTATAATGATCCAATATTTTTTCTATGTGCTGGGCACTGCACAACAAAGGCATGAGTTCCTCAGTACTATCCCCATGTGCCAAAACAAGAAACAGCAGCCATAAAAGTTCAGGAATTTCTCTAAGTCCGGGATGTCTGATCAGTGTGAGAACAAAGAATTCAATCCCAGAATCTTTTTTACTAAAGGAACTCTCTTTACCGGGGACAGACAGAACTATATGGATTAAGGTGACTACCTTATGTACCAATCTATGTTTGATCTCTGCACTACATATGTTCCCAAGATCCCTGAAAGCAGAGCATGGAGTAAGCCTTGGGCCCAGAGGGGCATGAATCAAACCAAACCAAAACAAAAGTGTGTGTGGGTGGAAGGTAGGGGGTAGGTAGAGAGATAGCAAAGAAGTACAGGATTGCTTGCATGTGGCCGCCCCATTTCCATTCCTAGTACTACATACGGTCCCTGAATACTACCAGGAGTGCTCCTGAGCACAGAGCCTGGATTGATTAACCTCTCAGCACTGTCCCAACCACTTTCCCCCACCGCCTCCAAATCAATAAAATTCTCAGCATTGAGCAACTATTACTACTATTTCTAGAACATTTTCACGATTCCAGATGAAAAGTCAACAAGTGTCCTAAGTTTGCTTTTGTCCCTTTGCCAATTTTGCTGTTTCTTAAAGAATGAGTTTTGAGAAAACAACCTGTACCATTTGCTCTGTATAGGAACACCCACAAGGGCTCATATACTTCCTCCTGGACTCAGCTGTTTGCTTCCTCTCTAGCTCTTTGCTCTTGCCTTGTTTACAGCTGCCTCTTCACTGTCGCCTAAGCTTCTAGTCACAGCACCCGCTCTTCCAGAACCTTGCCAGCCAGCATAAAGCATGGTCTGGGTTTTTGATTTATGGCAGTCTCGAGATTCTTGGGAATAACAATTTCTATTTTACTCCAGAAAAAATTAATGTCAATGTCCCCATAAATTCTATTACAGATCTTGTAACTTTGTTCCCAAAGGTGAGGATGAAAAGCATGCAACCCCAATATATACTTTTGCCCTTAAGATTCTTTCAACTCCTACCTGATCCTTTGCCCCTATCTTCTTACTGTGTTCCTGAATGTGAAGCCACTGAGGTAGGAACAAGTATTTGATAAAGATGGATTGAGCCAGTATGTAAAGAGAGGTTGTACTGGAGTCTGCATGCTAAGGATGACAGTGAAGAGAAAGCAGAGAGAACATGTGGAGGAATCAGGTGGGAGAAAAGGGATGGTCTGTTTAAAGACCGGAAGGGGTTCTGGATCCTGGAAGGTGGATACATGGGAAAGTGGCCTGGCACCAGTTGTGCCCATTTAGAGTAAGTTGTGGAGGCCTTATACAAAGGGTGAACCTGATTCCCATGCTCAACAGAGTCACATTTGCTGGCTAGAAAGGCTGACCATGTTATAGAAATTCCCTTGAAAGGAGTTCATAGTTAAGGGGGTTACTGAGATGAGTACAAACGATTTCCTTGAGGGAGCTGGAATGGTACAATGGGTAGAGTGCTTACTTGCCCTTCCCACATGGCCAACTGGAGTTGATTCCCAGAATCTGCTTTTGCTGAGCACTTCCAGGAGTAATTCTTGAGTACAGAGCCAGGAGTAAGCCCTGAACATTTACCAGGCATGGAATAGCCCCAATAAACTTTCAAAAGACAGCTACCTTGGGGGAGAGGTTCTGGGTTCATTTCTCAGAAATTCTTTCAACTTTGTTTCCCCTATTGGAGTCCTTGTGCTAGAGTTCCTCTCACAATAGTATGTAGTTGGAGCAACCAACCAACATCCACATATCTCTCCTTTTCACTAGTAAATGGGGTTTGTTTACTCTAAAGTATTTCAACAAAATTTGCCTTCGTTCTGACTGGATGACCTGTGGCTCTTTATGGAGTGAAGTGCTCCACCTTCAGAAATAACTCAGAAACAATTAGGAAGTGAAGAAATATAAATACATGATGCTGGGTAAGTAACTAAGGAACATCTAACACCAGCAGTGTTCAGAGGTTACTCTTGACTCTGCACTCAGGAATTACTCCTGGCAGTGCTTGGGGGACCATAGCAAGTATTAGATGCCGACAATCAGACCTGGGTTCGCCATATGCAAGGCAAATGCCCTATCTTCTAAGTATAACTCTGGAGCCAATCTTTAGTTTTTTACTTATAAAAAATTGACCACAATTTAGTGGTAAAGGGGAAGCAGACATTCACTCTGGTAAAGGGGTGTGGTATCAGAAAATCAGGTTATTGTGAGGACACAGTGCTTAGCTTCAAATTAAAAAAATTCTTTAAATGGCTTCTACTGTTTTAAAAAAAAAAAAGCGCAGAATAATAATTGATGGTTCTATTTACTGCTCACTCGGTATTCAAAGCATCTGACTAACTGAGAATATCCTCGAAAAGTTAATTTTTGCCTTAACTTTAAAAGTAAAAAGGACACAGTTTGAGTTTGAATCTTAGAACACTGTGAAATTACTATAGGCTTAGCTGAATTTGTTCCATTGATTTCCAGTCTAGCTCTGTTCATTCAATTTTGCAAATTGCTGTCATCCAAAATTGAACCATTAGAGCTTTTTAAGGACATCTAACTATAAAGGCACAAATTAGAATTGCAGCTCTGCTTCGGATTTAGCAGTCCAGCTCCAAAGCTTATCGAGTGCCTGAAGAAGGCTCGAGTGGGCTGAGCTCATGCTCTACATGCAGAATCTGGGTTCCATCCTCATGTACCATTGTTTTTACACTGGTAAAAAACAATGGTAAAATAATGAAGCCATTATGTGTACCTAGGTTGAGAACTCAACATGATGTACGACCTAGCACCTGAGCTCTGGAGGAGGAAGAGAGCATGGAATGCCTTCAAGAGCACAAAGAAATAGCTAAAAAGGACAAAGGACCTCTGGCTCTGGGCACATCTCTTTGACTCCACTATTCTCCCTGCATTAACATACGCCTCAGAGTTCTGGGCCCTAAAACGGATGAGAATGCTACTAGGGTCTCCCAAAGAGGAATCGAAAGAGCTATGCTTGGAATATCATGCCTCACTCAAGTGAGAGAAGGAATCCGAATTCCGACCTCCGTCATTGATCGAGAGTCAGATGATCACTGTCTTATTTGCCACTGTGTCAAAAATCAGATGGGCTGGACATGTAATGCAACTTGGGATGACTGCTGGACTAGAGCTGTTATCGACCGGGGATCCCAAGGGACATCAAAAGATCACATAGTCGCCACCTACAAGATGGTCAGATTTCTTCATTAGGACCCTGAATGAACAGTTTGAGGCTCTTGGTATTCCTGGAGCAAGCAGTGTATGCTATTGGGCTACACTGGCACGTGACAGGGACAAATTACAACCTTACTGGCGCCTGCTTGAGCAAATTGACAAATAATGGAATGTCAAATTATCAAGTGATCAATTGATCAAGTGATCCCCTGTACCACGAGGTTCCTCAGTACCTCTAGGACTAATCCCCAAACATGGCATAGCCTCTGAGCACAGGTGGATGTGGGAGATGCAAAGAAAACAAAATCCCAACCATCCAATCCTAAAAACAAAGCAATAAAACTAACAATGCAATAAAGCTTCCTGAAATAGTTGAATTAAACTTTGGGACATATAGTGGCTGTTTTGGAGACTAAGTAAACAATGAATCTGATGACATTAATTAAAGTGGATTGGGATGCTAATTCTGTGTATAAATTCAACAAAGCATTTACGATAATCATTCTAACTTTGGGGACCTGGGGGGACTTACCCATCCTTGCTCAGAGCTTACTCCTGGCTCTGAGTTTGGGGATCACTCCTGGTGGGACTCAGGGGAACATAAGGGATGCTGGGTGTTGAACTGGGTGTTGAACTATTGCCATGTACAAGGCAAGCTTCTTATCTGCTATGCTA
Organism: Cryptotis parvus; assembly: GCA_021461705.1. Taxonomy (NCBI): domain Eukaryota; kingdom Metazoa; phylum Chordata; class Mammalia; order Eulipotyphla; family Soricidae; genus Cryptotis; species Cryptotis parvus. The sequence continues at coordinate 9,003 of JAJIBD010025900.1, read as the reverse complement.
TTGCTCAGCCCATTTCGTTCTAATTCTTTTCAGTTAGATTCTGTTCTCTTAAAACAAAAAAACCAATTTAAAAAAACCCAAAACACAGTTATTTTTTCTGCTTATGAAAAAGTTCAGGACTTGGTCCTCGAAGGATCTCCTATCATGATATAGGGCAATTTACTTACAGTTGCAGACTAATAAGCTTTCTAAAGGTAAGCTACCCTTACCTTTACTGTATCCCACTACTGTGGCTCCTGGGATGAACAGAGCCATGACAGAGTCTGGCAAGCCCCCCGATGTATTCAATATGCCAAAAACGGTAGCAATAATGGATGTTGCTGGCACCCGTTCGAGCAAATCGATGAACAATGGGAAGACAAGTGACAAATGACCAAGGTGAACTCCATGTTAGGCACTTGTCCACATAGTCCCAGCACTGGACAACTGCGGGGCCTCAGGCACATGGACAGAGCCAGGAGCTGAGGAGGGTGAGCTCTCTATGTGGACAAAGCATTTCTTGAGGGAGGAGGGAGGAGGAAGGCACTGAGTCATAGATGCCTGGTTTTCTGTTCTCAAATTTCCCTGTCAGAAAATTTACTCTTCGTTGGGTGAGAGAGGGGGCAGAAAGAACCCAAGGCTATGTTATTGTAATTGATTCCTTTTCTTGTTAAAATAAGATGCTAGAAGGCAAGTTCTCCTTTTTTTCCATACTCCCCAACTCTCTCCAACAGAGAACTTTGTTCTTTTAGTTCTCTGTGCTCAGAGCACCACTAGATATGGCCCTGAAAGACTAAAGTGCCCACAGAGAGACATCTTAAAAAGCAGAAGACCAACCAACAGTACGTCCAATCAACAGTATGACCAATGAGCAGTATGACCAAATAGTATGACCAACCAACAGCATGAACAACCAACTGTATGACTAAACAACTGTATGACCAATAAAGTATGACCATCTCCTTGCAACCATGAGTGGTACTCTAATTATGAGCACCCTCTCAATCTCCCTGTCCCAACCTAAAAAACCCTAAGTGTTTTAGCTACTCTGTGTATTCTTCTGAGACTATTGGAGACAAAACAGTATAAAAGCTATAGTATTTCCAAGAAGTTTACAGCAATGAAGGGCAATGTGAAGCCCTCTGTGAAAATTCTCAGTTCACTTTCCATTCTAGATTATCTAACCATGTTCCTCAGAAAAGACTATTAGAAGTTCTGCAAAGAGATCATAGACAAGCAAAGACACGTCAATAAAACACATTCCAGCAGCATACTGACTCCCCAACCTTAAATATAAGCTTCCCTAGCATTTTGTTTATTCTTGCTATCATTTAAAATTTCTCAGAGAAGATGGGAATTTAATGATTACATTTTACTTTTGCTTGAATTCAGGTTAAGACATAACCCTTAAAATTAATCTTTCTAATTTCCGACTTTGCTTGATCTGAACTAGTGGGGTTTTTCTTCATGGCTGGAAATAACAGTGGTTCATGATTTTGGGAATCTGGACAGATCTCTCTGGAACTCAACAGAGTGGCATTTTCAAATCTCAACAGATAAACATAAGGTTTCTTTATCAATACCATTCCAAAATATATGTTGTAATAAGCAAAATAATTGGTGCCTGCTAAGAGGACAGACATGGGGATGGGGATAGCTCATTCTTTAAAGGCTATTATCAAAGCCAACTAAATTAAACAAAGTAGCCAAATTAATCAACCACCACCAACTAACTTCAACAAACAAGAAAAAACAATAGAAAACAAATCAGGGCTGGAGTAATAATACAGCAGGTAGGGCATTTATTTGTCTTGCATGCTGTCAACCTGGGTTCAATTCCAGGCATATCATATAGTCCACTCAGCACTACAAGGAATAATTCCAGAATACAGAACCAGGGTAACCCCTGAACATTTTTCATGTGTGGCCCAAAAAGAAAAAAAAAAAAAGAAATCAAATACCAAGGTCTTCAAATAGTTATCAAAGCAAAATAAAGTGCCTGTTGCTCTCAGGTTTTTACCTTCCATAAGAGCCAAGCATCAGCTTTGGGTTTTCAGACGATGCTCATTCATCTGTTAGGTCATCTGAAGTACAGGGCTGAAAAATTAAACTTGTTTGGGAGTTGAGTAAGTGTTAGGGTTGGCAGCATGTTCCACCATCCTGTTGGGAAGAGTCAACAGCTATTTCTCTTAGGGTGACATAGGAGATTGTAGGAGATCAGAGTATACCATCCTCAAACATGTCACTATGATATAATTATAATTTGAAATGAAGGCAAAAGCGTGGAAGATGGACTCTCTGTCCTCTGTCTACCTGAAACCCCTATTGGGTCCTTTGTGAAGTTCCTCACCTCTTTTCCTGTAGCGGGAAGGTAGTAACAATCTTGTTGTCAGAAACAAGATGGTACCTTAACAAGATACATAAACACAGCTAACAATTAGACTCTCCTTATTATTGCATTTTCATATATTTGCCTTCCTACAATTTGGTGCTCCAGAAAACTCAAGGTTCTTTTTTTTGGGGATGTCTTTATATTTCTTTTTTAAATTTACCCTTTTTTGGTTCAAATGGTATAAAAGTCTGCAACTGTATATGCTTTTTTTTTTCTTTTTGGGTCACACCAAAAGAAATGCTCAGGAGTTACTCCTGCTCTGCACTCAGGAATTACTCCTGGCGGTGCTCGGGGACCATATGGGATGCTGGGTACTGAACCGGGTTGGCCGCATGCAAGGCAAATGCCCTACCTGCTGGTATGGCTCCGCGCCCCCCCCCACCCCGTTATATGCTTCTTGTTGTGTTTCTTTTCCCCCTCTTCTTTCTTAAATACTCCTTCTTGTCAATCCTCCTTGCTTTTCCAACTTTTTTTTTTCTTTCTGGAAAGCAGTTCCCATTTACTGAGCACAGTTTAAGCCTTTTATACAATTTTTGTGTAGGGGTGCAAGCACCATCATGTAGCATCCAGGGCCACTGCAACAGATAAGTCATTGCTTTAGCATTTGCAAGGTAACAATGACTGATTTCCATATTTCTGTCGTCAGAAGCCCAGGCACTCCTGCCTCACCTTCTCCCATTATCTTGGATAGGCACTGATGATTTTCATGTGGGTGTAAACCTTTGGGCATCAGAAGCTCCACTGCACTGAGAACAGGGGCCACCTCTAGGTTCTGCCTCAGGGCCCCAAGTGGGGGTCAGTGCCAGGATCTAAGGGTATGCTCAGAGCCTAGCACTGTACCACTTTTTTGGGGCATGGGGTAGGGACGTATGCCTGCCACACCTGAAAGTTGAGATACTTTCCTTGAATGCAGCCAACCTTGGGTTCAGTACATATACTGAACAACATATATATAAGCCCAAATGTTGGGCAGTATATACTGAACAAGGTTGGCTGCATTTAAGAAAACTTCCTCAACCCCTGTACTATCTCTCAGGCCCAGGATATAAAATATTTAATGACAAATAACCTTACATGTTTTGGTCACATTGATCTGCCTGTTGTCAGGTTATTTAAATGTGTCGGTTGCAGACCAAGGAGTAAATGTGAGCATCAAGGATAGTGTCACTCCCTAAGAGAGAATCACCTCACAGCTTAGAAATTTGCAGTGGTGGCAAGCCCAGGCCAAGAGTCTCTTTTGAGAGAGCTTTTTCTCTACCTTGCATCTTAAAACTTCTTAAGTTTCCTTGATCTTTTGAGTCCTCTTTTTGCTAACCGTCAAAGGACCCGTCTTTGCTGGAGGCTGAACTCAGAGAATGAGCTGGTTTCCACAGTGACCCTGCTGTTGCTGGGACTACTTAGGCTGTTGAGGGCACCCTTCCATCCCTTCAATTCTTGCAGCTGGAAGACATCTTCACTGTATTTTGAACTTGAACAGCTCTAAGTTTCCTGAAACTTGAGATCTCTAGGAATATTAGGCTTTTGGGGTTACCTAGGACAGACAACCCAACATCACAGAAAGGAGACTTCTTCCGCTTGGCATAAATATTAGGTCCACAGCCCAGGGCTGGTGTGGACAACCCACTGCCGGATCAGTTTCCCTTCATACTAGTTTGTCATGAGTGCCCTTATTCGTCACCATACCAGAGGCAGACAACATCCTGGGCAAGAGGAGGTGACAGGACAGTGAAGTGCTAGTGTTGGGTATTTTGAGGGAGCACTCACTAGATGCTTCTTTCCCATCTCATTTGCCTAATGCTGACCCATGCGGACCCTGAGCCAGGGAAGCAGGGAAGTCTAAATCTTCATTCAACGCAACCTTATACTCAACTATGTTTTATTTTGGCTGGTTTCTGGTAAAGAAAGCTAGAACGAATACTGGGTGCAATTAGTCATTCAGGCCATTTTTCTGGTGAGGACAGATACTTCTGCTGGAAGTTACCATACTGCCTCCCCTGGTAAGCGTCAGAATGTTTTTCTCTACTCCATCTTTCCCAACAATAGTGGGTAGGTCTCAAGTGCTTGATTTCCCCCTCTATGCTCTACACAGGAAGGTATTACTGAGTTTGTCACAATCACTTGTATCCCACTTGTCTCACTTGTCTTCCGTTCATCATTGGTTTGCTCGGCCGGGCACCAGTAATATCTCCATATGTCCTGTCTCAATAACTTTAAAATTTTTTTCTGGGTTAGGCATACCAGGCGCTGCTTGAGAGACCATGTGATGGTGGGGATCCACCCAGGCCTCCAACATGAAAGCACATATTCAGCCTAATAGAACCTCTCTGGACTTTTCATTTTCTATTGCAAATAGGCCCTAATACTATCTGCAGAATCTGATACATACTTCCCTTTAAAAATAAAAAACAAAATTATCTCTCTTCTCCAGTTATGTGTTTATCTAAAGCACTCTTGTGGATTATTTGTTTTTGGGCTACACCTGGTGATGCTCAGGGGTTACACTTTTTAGTAAACTAACCAGCATACACTTTTTTCTTTTTTGGTTGCAACCAGCGATACTCAGGGATTACTCCTGGCTCCACACTCAGGAATTACTTCAGCCATGCTGTGGAAATCATGAGATGCTGGGGAATCAAACCTGGGTCAGCCACACACAGTAAACACCCTACCTGCTGTGATATTGCTCCAACCCCAGCATATACTTTGTGCCCTAGGCTAAGACGCCAAACAGTCTAGCTCAATTCTCACTGTTCTGTTGGGCTTTTCTTCTACCATGTTTTATCTTTCTTGTTGCCTTCACTAAGTTTAGATTTTTGATAATTTTTTCAGGTGTGCTCCTTCTGGTACAGGCGGTACTTGAGTTGCTCCATACTCAGTGACATGTAGAAAGTTCTGTCAAGCTGGTCTCAAGTTTTCCAGTCTTCCTGGGCACATCTGATTGTTGCTCCATTTTTCAGCGTTCCCCAATGTGACTTGTGTCTCTGAGGTACCTCAGTATGAGTTTTTTGTTTCTATTCTTGTTCACTTTCTTTGACATAAAATTGTTTACTATCTTAAAACCTAAAACCATTTTAATAAAAACCTCTTATATGAATTAAACTATGCATTATGCTTTTCACTTTATTTGCATCTCTGCTCTTGAATTTAATTTTTTCCTTTTATATTTATCAGCAAGATTTGTCAACAAAGATTTCATCTTTGTCTCCAAAAAATGCTCTTTTTCTTCTATTTTAACAATACTTAAGACTATTTTGTTCTTGTTCTTCCTATTCATCCTGTTCTGAGAAAGACTAAAGCACATTATAGACTCATTAGTTATTTCTGATTTCCTGAACAAATGTTTCATAGAGACATGGGTTCTAGGCACAGGTCTCGCTTGCCTTTTGATCTTTGTTTTAAAAACAATTTAACTTGTTTCTTTAACTTAGCTTCTCTTCATTTCTTCTTTATCTTAGCTGTTCTTCATCCATTTACTCTTTTTATTCTTTTTTTTTTTCAATAAAGCTTCCTGGGGGTCTCTACAGCCAGAGGTTTTAGATATCTAAAATCATGGTGAGAGCCTATATACTTTAGAAACTTAGTAATGCCGTGAAACATGAGAATCTAGAAGAAATGGATCAATTCCTGAGTCCTATAACCTCCCACGGCTGAAACAAGAAGACCTCCAATACCTGAATAAGCCTATCACCATCGAGGAAATAGAGACAGTAATTAAAAGTCTGCCCAAACACAAAAGCCCAGGTCCGGCGGGTTCCCTAGTGAGCTCTACCAAACCTTTAAGGAGGACCTACTGCCAGTCCTTTTCAAGCTCTTCCAGGAAATAGAAGAAACAGAAACACTCCCCAAACAGCTTCTACGAGGCACATATCACCCTGATACCCAAAGCAGGGAGAGACAACACAAAGAAAGAAAACTACAGACCAATATCCCTGATGAACACGGATGCTAAGATCTTCAACAAAATACTAGCAAACAGAATCCAAAGACTCATCAAGAAGATTATACATCATGACCAAGTAGGAGTTCATCCCGGGAATGCAAGGATGGTTCAACATTCGCAAGTCAATCAACATAATACATCATATCAATAAAAGAAAAAATAAAAACCATATGATCCTTTCAATAGGCGCAGAAAAAGCATTTGACAAGATCCAGCACCCGTTCATGATTAAAACGCTCCAGAAAATGGGAGTTGAAGGGACTTTCCTCAAGATAGTTACAGCCATCTACCAAAAGCCCACAGCAAGCATCATTCTAAATGGGGAAAAGTTGAAAGCCTTCCCCCTGAGATCAGGGACAAGACAAGGTTGCCCCCTCTCACCTCTTTTATTCAATATAGTACTGGAAGTACTTGCCATAGCAATCAGAGAGAAGAAAAAGGACATCAAGGGCATCAGATAGGCAAGGAAGAAGTCAAGCTATCATTATTTGCAGATGACATGATATTATACCTAGAGAACCCTAAACTCTCTACCAAAAAACTCCTAGAAACAATAGGCGCATATAGTAGAGTGGCAGGATACAAAATCAACACCCAAAAGTCAGTGGCTTTCCTATATACAAATAGCGAAAGAGAAGAAAAGGGATATTAAAGGAAACAATTCCATTCACAAGTGTGCCACAGAAAATCAAATACCTAGGAATCAACTTACCCAAGTATGTAAAGGACCTGTACAAAGAAAACTACAAGACACTGCTCCAAGAGATAAAAGAGGACACAAGGAAATGGAAACACATTCCCTGTTCATGGATGGGGAGAATCAACATTGTCAAAATGGTAATACTCCCTAGAGGCTCTGTACAGATTCAATGCAGTCCCTATGAGGATACCGATGACATTCTTCAAAGAAATTGACCAAACGCTCCTGAAATTTGTATGGAACAATAAACCCCCAAGGATAGCTAAAGCAATCCTCGGGAAAAAAGAAGATGGGAGGCATCACCTTTCCCAACTTCAAACTGTACTACAAGGCAGTAGTAATTAAAACAGCATGGTATTGGAATAAAAACAGACCTGTGGACCTATGGAATAGAGTTGAGTATCCTGACACCCAACCTCAAACACATGATCATTTTAATCTTTGATAAAGGTGCAATGAGTCTAAAATGGAGTAAGGAAAGCCTCTTCAACAAGTGGTGTTGGGAAAACTGGGCAGCGACATGTAAAAAAAATGAATTTGGACCTGTGTCTAACACCATGCACAAAAATCAGATCAAAATGGATTAAAGATCTCAATATCAGACTTGAATCCATAAAAGTACATTGAAGAAAATATAGGAAAAACCCTCCACGACATTGAAGCTAAAGGCATCTTCAAGGTGAAACATCACTAACAAAGCAACTAGAAGAAAAGGTAAACATATGGGACTACATGAAACTAAAAGAAGCTTCTGCACCTCAAAAGAAACAGTGACTAAGATACAAAAGCAGTCCACAGAATGGGAAGGAATATTCACCCAATACCCATCTGATAAGGGGTTAATATCCAGGATATATCAGGCACTGGTAGAACTTTACAAGAAGAAAACAAACAACCCCATCAAAAAAATGGGGAGGAAAGAAATGAACAGAAACTTCAGCAAGGAAGAAATTCGAATGGCCAAAAAACATATGAAAAAATGCTCATCATCACTAATCATCAGAGAGATGCAAATCAAAACAACAATGAGATACCACTTTACACCACAGGGACTGGCACATATTCAAAGAGCAAGAACAACAAGTGCTGGCGTGGATGTGGGGGAAAGGGGGACACTCATCCATTGTTGGTGGGAATGCCGGCTGGTACAGCCTTTCTGGAAAACAATATGGACTTTCCTCCAAAGGCTAGAAATTGAACTCCCATTTGACCCAGCCATACCACTCCTGGGAATCTACTCTGGGAAACCAAAAAATACGCAGCGGAAACACCATCCCTACTTTTATGTTCATAGCAGCATTATTCACAATAGCCAGAATCTGGAAGCAACCAGAGTGCCCGAAAATCGATGACTGGATAAAGAAGCTTTGGTACATCTACACAATGGAATACTATGCAGCTGTTAGGAAAAATGAAGTTATAAAATTTGCCTATAAATGGATGGACATGGAGAAGATTATGTTGAGCGAAATTAGCCAGAAGGAGAGAGACAGATACAGAATGACTGCATTTATTTGCATGGCATAAATATATATGTACATATTATGATACCAATATCCAAGGTCAAGTGAAACATATATCAGGAGGGTCTTGTCAAAGGTGGAAATTATCACAAGCGTGTGGGAGTCAGAGGTTAGGTAAGACAGAAAATGGAACAGGGTGCTAATAATTGTCGAGGGTACTAATGCCAACCTAGAACTGAGCATTAAATAGAGGCAAAAGGTATCACATGACAACCTTTTAATGTATGTTCTGTAATCCATAGTCTGGAAGGGAAGGGAAAAGAGGAAAGAGAGAGAAAGGGAAAGAAATAAAGAACCTGCCATGGAGGTGGGCTGGGGGAGGGGAGGGGAACCGGGGGATGTTGGTGGTGGGAGATGGGCACTGGTGGAGGGACGGGTGCTGGAACACTGTATGACCAAAACCCAAATATGAACTTTTTAATTGTATATCTTTTTATTTGTATATCTCACGGTGGTATAATAAAAATAC